>JADQWA010001053.1:190000-354833 GCA_018344505.1 Nebria ingens riversi
TTTTGTGCGCTAAGATTTACAGAATAAATCACTTACTACTTCTTGTAACGAAAACTGTCGGGCTCTGTTCAATATTGCTCCATTTAAAGCAACGCATGAGCACCCATTAAAATAATACCTCTGCCCATCACACCCCCGTAAATTACTAAACAAATAACACCCTCCCGGTTTAAAAGTCGCAGACTTCACTAAATCAACAGTAATATAAGCCTTGCGCAATTCAGTATAACTTGCGGAGCCATTGGAAATGATTTCAACCCCATCTAAACTCATCGGTATATGAGGACTTTGCGGATTCCATAGCTCTTCGCAAATCTCAAAGCCAATACAAGTGTCTCGCGTAGAAATCACAGCATCCCCGAATGGAACAACTGTTTGCCCCGTTACAGCAGATATCATACGCGGAAGATGATATTCTTCAGTTTGGCGAAGCTGTAATGTTAACGCTCAAAAATGTTCTAACATTGCTCCAAGGTATATAGTACCTTTGTCCACCCAGAAAACCATCGTGATTCGCGATAGTTGCCATCTTCGCACATAAATATTTTTGGACGAATTAAAATTATTTTTTTGTTCAAAAATGCTACGCGGCAATTGAAAGTTACATTTCTGTGCATAATTGGCATACCTACATCTATCAACATGTCTTTGCATATTGGGGCTGTTAATAGATCAAGTAACACTTCCCAACTATGTAAAAATGTATCGCTTTCAAGAAAATGATCCTCGCAACTATATCCGCTAATAAAAATGATTTAAAACGTTAGAATTATTTTAGATATTAAGTCAATTGTTTTAATAATTTTAACGCGTGTATAAGAATTACTAATTTACATTATCGCAATAATATTAATATTTATATATATATATATAAGCTTAAATTTAAATAGAAAGCCGCATGCGTGCAAAGCACGCATAAAATAAACACATCGGCTAGTGTCGGATCAAATCGACTATTTCAATACATTTTTCTGCATCTATTTATCAATATATCTAGTTTTATTGAATATTTGTAAATTATATGGTAAATACTTACCAAATTTCCAATTCTGGTCCAGTACGATAAGTGGCCCCTAATTCTTTAGCTTCTAAAATCGACTGAAGAATTCTTTCGCGATTTCCTTCGAAATCTAAAGCCCATTGATTCAGCGTTGTCGCTGCAACCGTAACTTTTCTACCCATATTTATAAAATCAAACACTTATACAATCTAAGCAGTAAATAGCACGTATACAGTAATATAAAATATCACTTATAAAGCTAGAATTTGGTGTTCTTTATTTGATACACGTTAGAAATTCATATGAGCACTGTGCATTTGATAATAATAATGTAAACAATCAAGTGTAATATTATCCTATAACCTTAAAACATGAAATTCGACATTGAAGCTCATTTTTACAGTGTAACTTGGGGTAACCAATCACATGCCGTAGACATGAAGTTCAATGTACAGTCGCAAATCTGTGATTGTACATTGAATTTCAATAATTTAACAAAATATAAAGCTTATTATTTAATATAATTTGTCTTTATTTAAAAGTGTTTAAAAGAATCAAGAAATGTCTAAAAGTAAACAATATTCACATGCATCACCAACGACTGAAGATATCCTTGGGCTACACGATTTTGTATTCTTAATTTGCAAAAATAACACCTTTATTTTTGAAGCACCTTTTCAAACCTTATCAGTTTTAAATGAGAAGTAAGTTATTTTAAAATGTATTTATTTAGAGGTTAAATAGACGTTTCGCGATATCTAATCTAGATAGCTATTATTACAAATAGTAAATTTATTAAGCACGGAAACAATTTTATTCGGCAAAATATTTAATTTTTAAATTAGCTTAGGTTAATTACATACATACTACATAACAATATAAAATATTGATTCAAAGCTTAAAAATTTATATTTGGCGCATTTACTATTGTTTTTTAATATTTATATTTTTATAATTCCAGGTTCGATATATATACGCAGGTCGTCACGGTATGAGTCGCCGGCGGTCGTTGAGTTTGAAAACTGTACTCTTTCTATTCCTAGTGACGTTCGTATGGCTGCAACTATTAAATATTTTGAATTTGAATAGCAATAAGCCTGACTCCTCAATGGAACTGAACGATTCTATTGCCGTCATTATGAGTATGGTACCGCCAGGGCTTCACAAATTTCTAACTGCAGGTAAATAATAATAATTGCCTGACTTATTTGAGTGTGTTAGAAAATTATTTCATAGAATATATACACTAACTTAGGGTTAAACAATGGTACAATGGGCAAAAGTATGGAAAATGAGGAAACATTAAATATATCAGATATTTTACGGAATATTGGTCATTGCAATGAAGTGCAACAGGTATACAATGAAGAAATATTCGGACCGATACAAAATGATACTATTATCATTGTTGTACAGGTAAATCAAATTCAAATACACTTGCCAAGGACTATATAGCTTATAGGGCTTATAGATTTATACAGCATAGCATTATTAATTCCACAAAAAGGATTCAATAATTATTGTAAAGATGTTTATAATATTAATTTATAATTTAAATATTAACAGGTCCATTCGCGAGTAACGTATTTACGTCATCTAATCATTAGTTTAGCACAAGTACGTGATATATCAACAGCGCTATTAATTTTCTCACATGACGTCTACAATGACGAAATAAACGAATTAATACAAAGCGTTGATTTTTGCAAAGTGATGCAAATTTTTTATCCGTATTCAATTCAAACACATCCACACAAATATCCCGGCAAAGATCCGAATGATTGTCCTCGGAACATAAAAAAAGAACAGTTAGTTTGTTTCAGGATTATTTAAAACTAAATCTCAACGATTTGTTTTTATTTTTTAGCGCATTGATCCGAAATTGTAATAACGCTCTCTATCCGGACCTTTACGGTCATTATCGCGAAGCAAAGTTTACACAAACTAAACACCATTGGTGGTGGAAAGCAAATATAGTATTTAATCAATTGGAAATCACTAGAGATTATTCTGGTAAGTACAAGTTGGTTTTATAGAGTTTTGGAAGCTGATCTATAAATATGTTGATAGGTATGGTTGTGTTTCTAGAAGAAGATCATTTTGTTGCTGAAGATTTTCTTTATGTTGTAAAGCTTATGGAGAAAACCGGGAAGTATAAGTGCCCGAAATGTAATATTTTATGCTTGGGTACTTATTCGAAAACTTACAACTATTATAAGGATTCCAAAAAGGTAGGTCACCATTTTTTAAAACCTTTAACAAATGATTAACAAAATATTGAAATTACTCTTCAATAATCAAGTATCTAACGCTACCCTAATTCCACCAACTTGGGGTTTAATAATTAATTAATTTTGCACTTCATTAATTAATTGATTTACATTTTTGTATCTGTTATATGTTTACAGATTGAAATAACACCTTGGGTCAGCTCAAAACACAATATGGGCATGGCGCTCAATCGGTCAACTTGGTTAGAAATCAAGAAGTGTGCAGAGTTTTTCTGCAAATACGACGATTACAACTGGGATTGGTCGTTGCAACATATTTCGCAAACTTGCCTACCACATAAGCTGCTTGCTATAGTTGTCAGAGGACCTCGTGTCTTTCATATCGGAGAATGGTAAATGATTTACATTTCTATTATGCAAAAGCCACTTTCAACCCACCACTTTGATTTTATTTAAAACAGTTGCCATTTTGTCTGTGACAATTAATGTTTTACTTTACGAATTAAGTCGAGTAATTTCTAGCGGTGTACACCATAAGAAAATTAACTGCGCGTCTAGAGCGATAATATTGAAAGTACATCAAGTTCTAAATGGGGCTAGTCGAAATTTGTTCCCTAGCTACTTTACCCTAACCTTCACTATGAATAATAAGAAGTATAAGTCTCGTAAAGGTAATGGCGGGTGGGGTGATCATCGCGATCATAATCTATGTATTAATGTTAGTCTTACGACTAGATAGTCGTACATTTAAAATTCTTATTCATTTTCCGACAATTATTTATTTCTGGTATATAGTATAAGTTTTGAAACTTGACGTACAATAAATTGATATTAATGCCCTAAACATTTACAGAAAATCTAAAAAAATCTTATCAGTGTTGGTATAGTTAGATTTGTTTTTATTTATTGAATTAAATAATGTTTGTCATGGTTTTTGTTAATAAGCGAACATGAACGGAATTAATATGTTTATTAAGTTTTTTTTCTGTTGCGTGATTAGTTGATTAGGCAAAATTTTTAAATAAAATGTGTACTGATTAAAAAAAATTGTTATTGAAGTTTTTAAATTTCTTATTTATGTTGCCATGGCTACGTAGGTATACTTATGACAAATAAATTTAGTGTAAAAGTGTTTATTATGTAGGTATATATAAATATAGGTATGCTCTATATATTATCTGATATGTGGGTGCCATTTCTAAGGGTGATAGAAGTAAACATATTGGCGGCCTGACAGGCCTCGACAGTAAACACTGAGGGATAAGATAAGCATTTCACCGAAATGTATAAAGTAAATACTTAGATTGTATTGTTGTCCATTTAGTAGTAAGTATAAGTTTAATTCAATTGTTGATATAGTATCTAGGATGTTTTATTCATTAAGAAGACTTTTAGAATTGTTTATATGAGCTGTAACAGCATAACTCAACCGAAACATAGCACATATATATACAATAAAAATCGTCAGGTAATTGTTATATCAATTAAATGCCAATTAAGGGAGGTTTATAACGGCAGTTCAATGAGTCTGAGGAAACATTTTCATCAGAAGACATCTTCATCAACTTCTGGAGAATTCTAGATGCTTCTAAGGAATGAATAAACACAATGAAATTGTAAGTATTGTTTAAATTATTTTAGTTATTACGTTTGACTTAATTTACAGTTTAAACAAATACATTTTGAACTAATAAATTTTATTTATTTATTTCAAAAATGCATTCGATTGTAGATCCTTGCCATCCATCGGCAGTTCAATGAGTCTGAGGAAGTATTTCCAAACAGAAGACATCTTCATCAACTTTTGGATGCATCTAGAGGATTCTAAGGAATTAATAAAGACAATGAAATTGTAAGTATTTTTTTTTTTTAATTTATTTATTACGTTGGACTTAATATACAGTTTAAACAAATATATTTTGAACTCAAATATTTAAAGTAATGAATTTTATTTATGTATTTCAGAAAATGCAGTTGATAAATAAGGATTGCAGTCCATTGCAGAATGACTTGATATAAACCTACGGAAGATTCTGCATCTGTGCATGTATCACTGGAACTGTTTGAAGATTCTGAAGAGTGTATATAAGGTTCAGAAATTATAAGAATCTAGATGAGATTTAGTGGTATAATTACAAGTTTCGCAAGAAGCAAGACAAAGAAATTCAAAAGATTTAGTGCTAGATCCAATTCTAGTTTCGCAAGAATCACTAGATTCAGTAATTCGTTCGCAAGACTAAATACAAGGGTAAATACGAGTTTCGTTAAAACCATGTCGACAGAAATCGCAAAAAACGGCAAGGCCTTGGTTTCCGCGGAATTAATTAAAAACAGTTTCCATAGAAATCGTCGAAAATGCATCATCGCTTCTCGATCGTCAACGGAGGATCGAGGATGTCGGAGGATTAGTCGAAATAATAACTATGAGAAAATTGACGTCAATCTGGAGTCAAGATATGTCAGCTGCCTCCATAGTTATGATCTGCAGGAAGAAAGCCAGGCGTCCTAATTTACCACCAACATAGCATAGCATAGCATCAGGTACGTTTATATTTCTTACTTTTATACAGTTCCAGTAGTTATTATAAAGTTAAGTATATGAGTTGAAAAATATAGTACCTAATTTTAAAGAGAATGCTCTCAAATATGTATGCTAGTTATATTTAAACTATTCTGAATTATGATGGATGATTAAATATGTTTTTCTTTTTGTTGCAGCAACAGAATATAATGCACAACAAACAGCCTACAGCCGGTCAGTCCTTTTGCCACATCTACGATACGACAGATGAACCAGCAAACAACCCCTACCAACATCAACCACTTTCATGCAGCAGGCCAGACAATTCCTAATGCCACTTGCAAGAACCTACCCTTAAATGTTTACAAACAAATTGATTCTTTGTTGTTTATAATACATTTACTATTTTATATGAATTTATTAGAATAATTAAACAATGTATACATATACAATTGTTTTCTAATGAAACTGTAACATGAATTAATTAATTAAATAAATGTATGAACCTAAATACTGTATGAGTTTTTGTTCTGAAATGAAATCCTTTTTCCTTTATTTATATTTTCAGGATAATACACAGAAAAGGGCTCCAGAAAAGTAGGTATTATTCATTTATTTTCTTTGAAGCGCCATAAATTATCTACGCCATAATAATTATAAGAATTATTTATGCATAATTTTATAAGGGCTATATTTAAGGGTGATTGGATAACACATTGGCGATCTATGAGCGGCATTACCGAAATATATAATTAATGTATTGTTGTTTATTTAATAATAGAAATTTAATACAATTGTTGTTATAGTATTTAAGTTGTTTTAATCACCAAGAAGACCCTTCTAGAATTGTTTAGAAGGGCAGTAACAGCAAATTTTAATTAAATATAGATAAATGAACAATAAATAATACAATAGTTTGTAATAATACCCCAAAAAGGTAGTCAAGTAACTGTTATATCAATTAAATGCCAATTAAGGGGGCATTAGTATTATTATAACGAATTTTGTTTATAAAGTATTAAAATAAATAAAAACAATTCAATTAATGCTTAAACATATGTCAATAATATGCACAATTAATTGCAATAATTTTGGAAAAATGTTCATAAAAAAAATCGGTCAGTTCAAGATTTGAGAAAATTTCGTGTTTTTTGACATATGTAGGCGGATCACAGGAATCAAAAGAGTGCATGAATCTGGTTTCAACTTATTATCTGTCCTTGTCTTACTCATACGTTTGAGCCCTTTTTTAAATAGAAATTCGAGGCTCGAATTCGAGCCACTGGTATTGATTTTTTTGGTAAAAGTTCAGGCTTTGCCGCAAGAGGTCATCAATGCTTGGATTTCAAAAATTCAAATTTTACGAATGATACGAACAGATACGAATATAAACGAGTATTAAATTTGAATATACCGGGATTTATTTTTTAAATTACCGAATATACAACACTAAAATGTGCTTATTAAATCATATTATATTCAAAAATTTCCAACTACTTTTTGAAACGGAACAAATTCTATAAAATAAAACTCACTTTGAACGTTGTCGTCTTTGAAACTGCAATAAAAGGTAATTTTTAAGTCATATAAATATTACATTTCAATTATTAAAACAAATTAGCGTAAATACATCCTAATTGTAACAAGTAATTTTATTTCTAACAATATATGTACATTGTACATACATTGAAGTATCAATTATTATTTAAAACTTCTCAAATACAAATAAATTCATATATAATTTGTTAAAAATAAAGCAGTTCATTTAGCTGCACAGTTACAAAAATATAATCCATATTCAAGAGCTCGAAATATACTCTGCTGATTTTCCAGTTTTCCTTATGATGTCAAATGTTGTTAACACTTTTACGACTTGATCCTCCAGGCTGATTTTCGACACCGGAATCTTAAGAATAAATTAGTAAATAATAATTAAATTCAAAATTCTCTTGAACCACTGTATAGACATACTACATATCTTTTATTTCACTTAAATTAACATTCTTCCATGATAAAAACATATCAATAACAAGATAACACATTTTTAGTACAATTGCAATCATTTATTCAAATAAACATGACTCAACATTCGCATCATTGTTTTCCATTAGCGAATGATTTATTTGGAGACATATACGATTTCAATTTAATAAATGACTACGATCATATTAAAAAACATGTAATACAAAATAAGTAATTCTATCAAATACCTCAAGAGTACTTCAATCAACTTTTGCAAATGCGTCCATCATATACTTTTAAATTTCTCTATAACTCGTCTCACAGGTCATAACGACGTTATGCAGATGTGTTTTCAAAAACTGAAAAAAAAAACAATTAATAAAAATATAACATTATAAAACTCTATGCAACATTTTCATTTTTTTTTCATTTTTTTAATCAGATTTAGAAATAGTTAAATATTTATTACAAAGAATTTCCTTATCAAAAAGATAACATATATATAATATTTTAAATTATCAATCACACCTACTGAATTTACGTTTGAATAACAAATTTTATAAATTTCTAACATTAAAAAGCTTAAAAACTAAATTTAGCTGTTGGAGTGTTGCCAATTAATGAACAAATGCAGCTAAAGATTTTTTTGCGTAAATCATAGCAATCAGAATCATGGATAAAAACTAATTTTAAAGCTAAATGCTTTATGATTCAAGTAATTATTATAGGAATTGTCTTTTCTTAATAAGAACAACTGTAAATTAAGTAAAACGTAATAATAAAATAATTTAAACAATACTTACAATTTCATTGTCTTCATTTATTCCTTAGAATTTTCTAGATTCCTCCAGAAGTTGATCAAGATGTCTTCTTATTGAAAATGGTTCCTTAGGCTTATGAACGGACAGCAAGAATCTTCAAACGACTGCATTTTCAGAAATAAATAGATAAAATTAATTAGTTTAAAATGTATTTGTTTTAACTGTGGTTTTTGGTGAATCAGAAGAACAACTGAGTAGAATGATACATAGTATAAGTGCAGTAAGGAAGGATATGAATGTAGGTAAATCAAAAGTTATGGTGTTCGAAAAGAATAAATGCAGGACAGTGTGTAGTGTAATATTGTGGTAGATGGACATCAACTAGAGCAAGTAAAACAGTTCGTTTATTCTCTAGCGATGGAAATCATAAGTATGATTGCGAGATTGAGAGAAGAGTGTCTGCTGTTTGTAAGATTTTAGGGGCTTTAGGTATGTTTGCAAGAAATTTTAACATTTCTAAGGATACAAGGTTATGCGTGTACAATGGTGTACTTGTGCCATCGTTGATCAGATATGGAAGTGAATGTTGGGTTTTGGCAAACCAAGCAAAATAAGCGCGTGACTACTGTGGAAATGAAATTTTTAAGAGGTATTTGTGGTGTATCTAAGAGAGACAGAATGAGGAATACGTGGTGTCGTACGTCGAATAGGTGTCGAATGAAAGATTTAAAAAAAAGATTTACGTGGGCGAGATGAATGGTGTGAGAATACGGGGTCGTTCTCGGAATAAGTGGATGAATATGATTGAGAATGAGTTGCGCAAAAGGAAAGAAGAGCATGCATGAAGAATCTGATGAGTCTGAATGAAGCGAAAGAAGTTTGTAAGGAATCAATAGAATTGAAATTGAAAAAAGATTGTCAAGGTGTGAATGAATGTAAAGGGCTTTCTGCCACCCCATATGATGGGAATAGGCATGAAGTTATGTATGTAAATTAAGTGAAACGTAATAAATAAAATAATTTAAACTATACTTACAATTTCATTGATCTTCATTAATTCCTTAGAATATTCTAGATTCCTGCAGAAGTTATGAAGATGTCTTCTGATTGAAAATGTATCTACTCATTGAACTGCCGTTATAAGCCCCCCTTAATTGGCATTTAATTGCTATAATAAATAGATAAAATGAATTAGTTTAAAATGTATTTGTTTAAACTGTAAATTAAGTGAAACGTAATAAATAACCACAGGCTCCAGAATGTTCCTATGTAGTTTCGCACTTGAACCCTAGCCGTGAATCGCAGCGATAAAAATGTTTAGCTCAAAAAAACACCAAGGCCTAGGTGTTTGGGAAACTTATACCAGAATCTTGTAATTATACCACTAAATATTGTCTAGATTCTTAAGATTTCTGAACCTTATATACACTCTTGAGAATCTTCAATCAGTTCCACTGGTTCATGCACAGATGCAGAATCTTCCTTAGGATTAAATCGAGTCATTTCTGTGTTCGATACCGTCTGAACAAAAGAATATACATCGTACATATGTACTTCTCGAAGAGTCTGAGAAATAAACATTAGAAAAACTATAAACGGTAAGCAATAGCAATAAATACCTCTAAAAGCAAGAGAATGTTATAAAATAAATAAGTGTCTGGCCAGGCATAAACATCGTTTATATATTGTTAATAGGATATATCGGTAGTTCACACAAAAACTTTGACGTTTGTACAAGGTTAGTCTACTCATGATCGTGCCAGTCTATTGATTTTTTAGCTACAATGATTTTATTTATTGCAAAATCTTTATTGTTTATTGTTCACATACTAGTGTAAAATATGGAATGAGGACTCATAAAACTTACTCATATAAATTCTCTAACAATAAGCAAATTCAAAGATATTTACGAATACAATTCAAAGATTCTCCATCATTTTTCAACACGCTACTAGGAGCCTTATATTTAAATAGATATTATACAAATGAGTACTCATACGTAAAACGATATGAGAAGTTCAGACTTACGCATATAAATCCTCTAACAATAAGCAATAATAAAAAAGTAAGTTCCAATGAAGATGAAGATTTTATGGAATTAATAGACATACTAGAAAATGATAGAAAAACATTAAACTTATAGACCAAAAGTAGATCATTTGAGAAATGGGATGATCATGAGTTCATACAAAGATTTCGACTTACCAAATATATATTCAGTTAGGTTTAAAAGGATATATAATTAATAATTTAGCAACGGCAGACTATCGTAAAATTGCGTAGATTATATTTGAGAGCATCTGTCAATGTCACTTGTGCAATTGTTTATACTACCAACTTAAACCATGAATGTACAACGAGTATACGGATAAAAGAAGTTTAACTTTAATCTATTAGTTTTCTAATAAAGTTTAAACTGCAATTGTACAACCGGCCCTGTGACATTTTTACTAAAGTGGTATCAGTATGTCACATTTTATTATTAGGTATGTGTAAATTATATTTTCGAAAACTACGTAAGATTTGAGCAATTTTGTGTAGATCGTTTTATTTAACATATGTCTAGTGATTCTCTTTTAATTCAGTGTCTAATTATTGCTGTCAAAACGATTTTTGGACACTTGTGTTGTTCAGGGTTATGTGTTAATCACGCTAACACTTGGAAGTTGTATTGTAGACTCCAAAATGCAGAACGCAAACGCCGTATCTATTGGACAAACACAGCAGACTTTTACCAAAACGATTACTCTATCAGCGTACCGTAGTGTGGACTGGAACTGGAACTGAGCATATTGCAATATGCAATAAACCGTTTGACTCTTGCGATGACGGTTAATGCTTCGCTGTTGATTGGTGCTTTTAAGGATACTTCTATCTTAGAGAAGCACGATTAGTATTCGTTGACATCGTCTGACACTACAATATAATAACTAGAGCAGCAGTTATCTGTGTTTATCGAAAGACGTCAAACGTAAGTACATATAACCTCTAATATGTATGTAGATGTAGTGTGCCTTAATCGCTGTTTCTTGGATGTACATAGTGAAAAGAATAAATATGTATTGAGCGTATTTCACAAAAAGGTTGTATTTAAAAAACAACATAAAGGTCAAAGAGGGAAAAAAACCATTCTATAATTTTTTTTCACTTGTTTTTTCCTTAATCTATATAAAGCCAACTTATTTTATGAGTTTATTTCAAATTTTACTTCAACAGTTGTTTATTTATTTTTTATTATTGCTTATTGTTATAGAATTTATATGAGTTAATCTGGATTCTTCATTACGTTTTACGTATGAGTACTCATTTTGTGTATTATCTATTCAAATATAAGGCCTCGGTAGCGTTTTCAAAAATGGTTGAGGATCTTTGAATTGTATTCGTAAATATCTTTGAATTTGCTTATTGTTAGAGAATTTTGATGAGTAAATCTTAATAAGTCATCGTATTTTACATAAGTATATTTAACGTATGTGAACAATAAACAAAAAAAGATTTTGCAATAAATAAAATCTCTAAAAGGTGGATAAATCATTGTATCTAAAAAATCAATAGACTGGCGCCGATCTTTGGTTGCGCAGAAGATTAACAGTAGATTAACAATATATAAACAATGTTTAGGCCTGGCCAGACACATATTGATTTAATATTTATTTATAACATTCTCCTGCTTTTAGAAGTATTATTGCTATTGCTTGCTTATACTTTTCTAATGGTTATTTTTCAGACTCTTCGAGAAGTACATATGTACACTATATTCTTTTGTTCAGACGGTATCGAACGCAGAAATGATTCGATTTAATCCTAAGGAAGATTCTGCATCTGTGCATAAACCAATGGAACTGATTGCAGATTCTCAAGAGTGCATATAAGGTTCAGAAATCATAAGAATCTAGACAAGATTTAGTGGTATAAATACAAGATTCTGGTATAAGTTTCCCAAGAAGCTAGATGAAGAAATTCAGAAGACATAGTACTAGATAGATAGATAGTACTAGCCTGTGGTAATTTATTACGTTTCACTTAATTTACAGTTTAAACAAGTACATTTTAAACTAATTAATTTTATTTGTTTACTTCAGAAAATACAGTCGATTGAAGATCCATGCTGTCCAGCTCATCAGCAGTTCAATGAAACTGAGGAACCATTTTCAATCAGAAGACATCTTCATTAACTTTTGAAGCAATCTAGAAAAACCTAAGGAATGAATCAAGCCAATAAAATTGTAAGTATTGTTTAAATTGATTTATTTATTGCGTTTATGTCTATTCCCATCATATGGGGTGGCAGAAAACTCTTTACATTCACATCTTGACAATCTTTCGCCATTCAATTCTATCCTTACAAACTTCTTTGGCGTCATTCAGACTCAGCAGATTCTTCATACATGTCTTCTATTCCACTTGCTCACAACTTTCCTTTCGCGCAACTCATTCTCATTCATATTCATCCACTTATTCTGAGAACGACCTCGCATTCTAACACCATTCATCTCGCCCACGTAAATCTTTTTGTTAGTCTTTCATTCGACATTCTTTCAACATGACCATACCACTACTACAAATACCCCGGCTTGCATTGGAACTTATTTTTTATTATTGCTTATTCTTAGATTATTTATATGAGTAAATCTGAACTTCTCATATCGTTTTACGTATGAGTACTCATTTTGTGTAATATCTATTCAAATATAAGGCCCCTAGTAGCGTGTTGAAAAATGATGGAGAATCTTAGAATTGTATTCGTAAATATCTTTTAATTTGTTTATTGTTAGACTATTTATATGAGTAAATCTGAACTTCTCATATCGTTTTACGCATGAGTACTTATTTTGTGTAATATCTATTTAAATATAAGGCCCCTAGTAGCGTGTTGAAAAATGATGAAGAATCTTAGAATTGTATTCGTAAATATCTTTGAATTTGTTTATTGTTAGACGATTTATATGAGTAAATCTGAACTTCTCATTACGTTTTACGTATGAGTACTCATTTTGTGTAATATCTATTCAAATATAAGGTCCCTAGTAGCGTGTTGAAAAATGATGGAGAATCTTAGAATTGTATTCGTAAATATCTTTTAATTTGTTTATTGTTAGACTAGTTATATGAGTAAATCTGAACTTCTCATATCGTTTTTTTTTTTGAATTTGTTTATTGTTAGACGATTTATATGAGTAAATCTGAACTTCTCATTACGTTTTACGTATGAGTACTCATTTGTGTAATATCTATTCAAATATAAGGTCCCTAGTAGCGTGTTGATAAATGATGGAGAATCTTAGAATTGTATTCGTAAATATCTTTAATTTGTTTATTGTTAGACTAGTTATATGAGTAAATCTGAACTTCTCATATCGTTTTACGCATGAGTACTTATTTTGTGTAAAATCTATTTAAATATAAGGCCCCTAATAGGGTGTTGAAAAATGATGGAGAATCTTAGAATTGTATTCGTAAATATCTTTTAATTTGTTTATTGTTAGACTATTTATATGAGTAAATCTGAACTTCTCATATCGTTTTACGCATGAGTACTTATTTTGTGTAATATCTATTTAAATATAAGGCCCCTAGTAGCGTGTTGAAAAATGATGAAGAATCTTAGAATTGTATTCGTAAATATCTTTGAATTTGTTTATTGTTAGACGATTTATATGAGTAAATCTGAACTTCTCATTACGTTTTACGTATGAGTACTCATTTTGTGTAATATCTATTCAAATATAAGGTCCCTAGTAGCGTGTTGAAAAATGATGGAGAATCTTAGAATTGTATTCGTAAATATCTTTTAATTTGTTTATTGTTAGACTAGTTATATGAGTAAATCTGAACTTCTCATATCGTTTTACGCATCAGTACTTATTTTGTGTAAAATCTATTTAAATATAAGGCCCCTAATAGGGTGTTGAAAAAATGATGGAGAATCTTAGAATTGTATTCGTAAATATCTTTCAATTTGTTTATTGTTAGACTATTTATATGAGTAAATCTGAACTTCTCATATCGTTTTACGCATGAGTACTTATTTTGTGTAATATCTATTTAAATATAAGGCCCCTAGTAGCGTGTTGAAAAATGATGAAGAATCTTAGAATTGTATTCGTAAATATCTTTGAATTTGTTTATTGTTAGACGATTTATATGAGTAAATCTGAACTTCTCATTACGTTTTACGTATGAGTACTCATTTTGTGTAATATCTATTCAAATATAAGGTCCCTAGTAGCGTGTTGAAAAATGATGGAGAATCTTAGAATTGTATTCGTAAATATCTTTTAATTGTTTATTGTTAGACTAGTTATATGAGTAAATCTGAACTTCTCATATCGTTTAACGCATGAGTACTTATTTTGTGTAAAATCTATTTAAATATAAGGCCCCTAATAGGGTGTTGAAAAATGATGGAGAATCTTAGAATTGTATTCGTAAATATCTTTTAATTTGTTTATTGTTAGACGATTATAGGAGTAAATCTAAACTTCTCATTTCATTTTACGTATGAGTACTCATTTTGTGTAATATCTATTTGAATATAAGGCCCCTAGTAGCGTGTTGAAAAATGATGGAAAATCTTAGAATTGTATTCGTAAATATTTTTGAATTTGTTTATTGTTAGACAATTTTATATGAGTAAATCTAAATTTCTCATATCGTTTTACGTATGAGTACTCATTTTGTGTAATATCTATTCAAATATAAGGCCCAGGTAGCGTTTTCTAAAATGATTGAGTTTATATATGTTATATTTATTATGTTTTTGCTTTTCGGTTTAGAAATTACATCTGCCTAAGGTCATTATGACCTTTGATGGGTGCAGTGAGACGAGTTCTAGAGAAATTGAAAGATATATGGACACATTTGCAAAATTTCATATTGATACCTGGAGGATCAAAGTGTAAAAGTGTTAACAACATTACCAAGTGATCAAGTATAAGACATTATAAGAAAACTGGAAAATCAGCAGAGTATATTTCAAGCTCCTGAATATGGATTATTTTCTTGTAACTGTGCAGCTAAATGAACAGCTTATTTTTAACAAATTGTATATGCATTTATTTTTTGAAATAAAAATTGATACTTCAATGTATGTACAATGTACATATATTGTTAGAAATAAAATTATTGTTACAATTATAATGTAATTACGCTAATATGTTTTAATAATTGAAATGTAATATTTATTTGACCTAAAAATACCCTTTTATTGCAGTTTCAAAGACGACAACGTTCAAAGTGAGTTTTATTTTATAGAATTTGTTCTCTTTAAAAAAAGTAGTTTGAAAATTTTGAATATAATATGATTTAATAAGCATATTTTAGTGTTGTGTATTCGGTAAATTTAAAAAGAAATCCCGGCGCATTTAAATTTAATACTCGTTTATATTCGTATCTGTTCGTATCATTCGTAAAATTTGAATTTTTGAAATCCAAGCATTGATGACCTCTTGCGGCAAAGCCTGAACTTTTACCAAAAAAATCAATACCAGTGGCTCGAATTTCTATTTAAAAAAGGGGCTCAAACGTATGAGTAAGACAAGGACAGATAATAAGTTGAAACCAGATTCATGCACTCTTTTGATTCCTGTGATCCGCCTACATATGTCAAAAAACACGAAATTTTCTCAAATCTTGAACTTACCGATTTTTTTTATGAACATTTTTCAAAATTATTGTAATTAATTGTGCATATTATTGATGTTATATTCAATTTTAGTAGGGTTGTTTGAGGGTTTATTTAATAAAATAATTGACGACTACCTTTTAGGGCTATTATTACAAACTATTGTATTATTTATTGTTTATATACGCTATGTTTCGGTTGAGTTTCTAAAATCTCCATTTTTGAAAATGTCTTAGCAAGGATAATAATAAATGGGATTTAATTGTTATAACAATTACTTGTAATTATGTATTGTTCATACATATACATAGGTATGCTATATTTATTTTGAGTATGCTGTTATTACACTTATAAACAATGCTAAAAGGGTATCTTTGGTACATAAATTAACTTAAAAACTATAACAACAATTGAATTACATTTTTATTATTAAATAAACAACAATACATTAATTATATATTTCGGTAAGGTCCCTCATAGATCGCCAATGTGTTATCCAATCACCCTTATAAAATTATGCATAAATAAATTATTATTGTTATAATTATTATGGCGTAGATAATTTATGGCACTTTAAAGAAAATAAATAAATAAATAATACCTACTTTTCTGGAGCCCTTTTCTGTGTATTATCCTGAAAATATAAATAAAGGAAAAAGGATTTCATCTCAGAACAAAAACTCATACAGTATTTAGGTTCATATGTTTATTTAATTAATTAATTCATGTTACAGTTTCATTAAAAAACAATTGTGTATGTATACATTGTTTAATTATTCTAATAAATTCATATAAAATAGTAAATGTATTATAAACAACAAAGAATCAATTTGTTTGTAAACATTTAGGGGTAGGTACTTGCAGCGGCATTAGGAATGATCTGGCCTGATGCAAGAAAGTGGTTGATGTTAATAAGGGTTCTTGGGTTGTGTGCTGGTTCATCTGTAAACATTGTTAAAATAAATAAAAACAATTCAATAAATCGTTATAATAATTAATTTTATATTCAGTTTAAAAATAATGCATAATAAATCATATTTGTCATTATCTGTTTAGGGCCGCTGATCTTTGAACTGCCGATGGACTGTAATGCACTTAAATTCCTCCAGTTGATGAAGGTGTATTCTGATTGAAAATGGTTCCTCCGGCTCATCGAACTGTCGATGGACAACAAGGATCTTCAAGCGGCTGTATTTTCTGCAATATATAACGAAAATTAATTAGTTTAAATATTTAAGTTCAAAATGTATTTGTTTAAACTGTAAATTAAATCCAACGTAATAAATAAAATAATTTAAGCAATACTTACAATTTCATTGTCTTCATTCATTCGTTAGAATCCTCTAGATTTCTTGAGAAGTTGATAAAGATGTCTTCTGATGGAAAATTGTACCTCAGGCTCATTGAACTGCCGACAGCAGTGATCTTCAATCGACTGCATTTCCTGAAATAAATAAAATTAATTAGTTTAAAATGTATTTGTGGAAACTGTAAATAAAGTCAAACGTAATAAATAAAATAATTTAAACAATACTTATAATTTCATTGTTTATTCATTCCTTAAAAACCTTCGGAAATTGAAGATGTCTTCTGATGAAAAATGGTTCCTTAGGTTCATTGAATTGTCGATGGAGAGCAAGGAACTCAATTGACTGCATTTTCGAAAAGCGCGTAAGTTAAAAAAAATTATACTAATTAAAAAAAATATATTTATATACCTACAACAAAATTTTAATTAATTTTCACACATTTTAAAATGTTCAAAAAGATAACTTTTACTTTATAAAGAAGCTGATGTTTTATTTAATATTTAAACGTGTCTATTATGTTAAAAG
The DNA here is from genome assembly GCA_018344505.1 of Nebria ingens riversi. Classification (NCBI taxonomy): domain Eukaryota; kingdom Metazoa; phylum Arthropoda; class Insecta; order Coleoptera; family Carabidae; genus Nebria; species Nebria ingens. The sequence goes on from JADQWA010001053.1 coordinate 207,935, forward strand.
TACAAAATTTTATTATTTTAGTAAATCAAAAGGAATAAGATTACTAAATAATGTTTATTTACAGCATCTAATAAGAAATTTGTCAAATATATTTTTATTTGATAACCCACAATTATTCGATGTTTATAATAAACTCCGTCCCAAATAAAATTGAAGAATTTTTTTCTTTTCTTTTCAGCAATCTAAACAATTAGAAATTTGGGCTAATTTATAAATAAAACAAAAAAACGTATCTCCAAATAATTATTTGGATATCAAACATTAATATAATTGTTAGATATTGTAAGTCCACTTTTGTAATATTTTTCCTAGAAAAATATAGTTAGCATTTATGTCAATTTTAGTTTAAAACTTGCAGATTTTCATAAATTTTAGGAATTAAGTATTATTTTGTACATTCGGTAATAGAAAGATAATTACCTTACTATGCTGCAATCGCATTTGAAGATTGCTGTAAAATTAACTGTAACAAAAAATCTAATAAAATAAACTATTTGATTCTAAAAAATTATAATTAATAGTAAATTGGCAACAATACTTATCACGATAAATAAATGTATTCTTAAAATGCTCGAATTTAGCTATTTTACACTTGTATAAAATTACAAAAAAGTCGAAATATCATTCGATCTCGCTTATTATTTATAAATGAAAAGTTAAAATAAATTAAAATTAACTATTTAAAAATTAATTCGATAGAAAATTCAATCATTTATAATTGAGTTATAAAAATTGGCAGTCTTTTTTCTTTGTACTTGTCATCAGGCAAAAAAATATAATAAAAAACAAAACATTGAAAATAAAAACTAAGAAGAAATTGTTTCACAAATATGTACAAATTACTTGATTAGTATCACAGATAAAATACTGTTCAGTATCAAGACACACACTTACTGTACTGGCCAAAATACTAAAAAGTTAGTACGGCTTATCAAAGAAAATTATTATAATCTTCTAATGGACAATATTATGGAATCTGCAGCATATTTTGTTTCATAATAATTTAAAGTTACTTTAAAAAAAAAACTAAGGAGCAGTCTTACACAAAATTTAAAGAAACTTTATTTAATATTATGAAACGACAAAACCACCAATTTAATTTTAGATTAAATTTGTAGCAAAAAATTAAAAGAATTTTTGTCAACACAAATATTTTGACTACATGTTTGTCATAGAAATTGCATATGTGCAATTTTCTAATTGATCAAGTAGTGGTCAAAATTATCAGTCAAACAAAAATTGTTAATTTAATTTTACTAATACGGTTTTAATATATATCACTTTTCAATATATATATATATTATTCGCTTTTACTACTGTATGTTAAAACTTAAAATTATTTTTCTAGTTATAATATCTTATCAATATTTTAACATGAATATATTATTTATTATAACTGAAAAATAAATTGTACTTTAACGTTTTTATAGCTATAGTATTCTAATTGTTCGTTGTGAATTTTAAAATAATAATTCCACATTTTGAATCTGAAAGTGTTTGAAATAATTTGATTTCAGATAAAAAATATTATTGATCTTAAAATAAAATTTTAAATTATAATCTACGATGATTATTCTTAAATGTTTAAAAAAAAGGAAACTAACATACTTTCTGGTAACCAATTCATAGTAAGTATCTTATGAAATTAGTTAAATAATTAGTTACACATAAGAAAAATATTGTTAATGGCAAAATGTAACCGATGACTTATAATGGTATGTTACCTTACTAATAAATGCGATTTTTATTTAACGGTTAGAAGTAGGTACATGATTGTACACATTATCATTCTAACCACTAATAATAAAAATTATCCTATAGGTAAATTGTATATTACCTTTCTGGTAAATAATTACCTTTATAATAAATATGTTACGCCACAGTTCAGTTACCAAATTTTGGTAACTTAGTAGCGGTAACATTCAGTCATATCTAGAAATAAAATAATTCAGAGCTTACTAAATTGTTTTTTTCAATTTGTATTTTCGTATAATATCTAATTATTTTCAAATGCAATATACTTTAATAAATAATTCAGACAAAAATATCTTTATAACAAGATGTTTCAAATGTTAGATTAATACAATAAAATTCGGTTGCGATACAAGTATTAAAGAGTAAAACATAAAATATTAATATGTTATAAATTTGAATAATGCGCGGTTGTAAATTTAAAAATTATATAAAATAAGCTTGGATCAGGGCTCCGAAAATAAATTTTTAAATGGATCAAGTACAGAAATAAATATTTTTCTATGGTTATAGCACATTTAGAGAGGGGCTCTGCCGCTCTGATTCCGGAGCCACTGGAATAGGATCTAAATTAACATTAATCCGTGATTGCTACTGATAAAAATAATATAGTACTGAGAGCCCCAGCAGAAACAATAACGGATTTAGTAAACGGCATCTAAAATGCGAAAAATATATCTAAAAAGAACACAGAGAAGGTGGACAAAAATTAAAATAAAGAAATATAGTTCGATAACTTAAAACTAAAATAAAATACAGTCAAATATTTTCCACAAACGTTTTTCATTTCAAAATTCATTTTGTCAAATACAATCTTCTTTCTCCAGGTGAGACGTCGTCCATTTCTTCCATTTTAGATATCCAAATCCAAAAAGCGCGGTCGAAAATTGTGGAGATTTACAAGTTTTTTTTTTATAAATACAGAGAAAAATTTAGCACAAGAAACAAAAATCGAATACAGGCTTAAAAACAACTAATTAACATTGTAAAACATCTACGCTAATTAGATGAATTGATAATTAATGAATAATATTACAATTAATTTTCGAGGAATAAACGAAAAATATCTAGCGCTAAAACCAGATATGGTCCTTGGTTTAAAGAAGAGAACAGAGTAAGGATTAAAATTTTAGTGACGTGACCTGTGACCATCATCACGACGGTCACGGTCGCGATCACGGTCACGTTCCGAATCACGCCGGCTAGACTCACGCTCACGATAACGACTATCGTAATAGCGTGATTTCGATGATGGTTCCACGCTTGGATCCGCTGTTTCAGGTGGTGAATTTTTGACCGCTCTAAAGTTTAAGAGAAAAGACATTGTACATGAAGTCTCTTATTGTCACTTCAGAAATTAATATGAATTAGTGTCAAGTTCTCATTTAAGAGGAAGTTGCAAAATAATAAGCTTTACCACAAATATGAAGCAGGCACACAATGTATCTTATAAAATAAATTATTAAAATCCCTCACAGACAATTCAAATCGACAATAACTAAATACTATGTATAGATATAAAAACAAATATATTTATTAAGTAACGATTTGAGGATAGTTCTTACCTCTCCTCTCTACTCCTGTCACGGTAGTCACGTTCTCTGTCCGCGGCGGCACCGCCCCGGCTTCGTGACCGCTCCCTAGCATCACGACTGTAGCTGCTACTGTCTGCGTAGTAACGATCACGGTCACGGTCGCGATCACGGCTGCGGTCACGGTACCTGCCAGGCACATTTTGTAATTAGTTTTCTTGGTGATGCAAATTACCCAATATCACCCAATTAATATTATATCTTAGGTATAATAATTGTATAAAGAAAGCCTATTCAAAATTGTCGTAAATCTATAAATGTCCGAACCATAAAATAATAGAAAGAATTTTGTCATTATTTTACGTTTTGTATCTATATAAATTTATTTGTTTCTATTGTTATTTTGATTTAGAATTTTGCAGATACCGGTCCATGAGAGATATTAAAATTAAAATGCCGATTACAAGAAAGTGATTCTATGTTTTCAAATCAAATCTATTTGAAAACTTTACATATTTCTATAATAAATATATACAATATCAAATACCTTACAAACATAAGGCAGTGCAACTAGTTGTACACCAGTTCTAAAATCGCTAATATAAAATAAAAATGTTGAGATTCCTAAATTAGTTAGGCTAAAATACTTTCTTGTAATCAACAATTACTTAAAAGAAAATAACTCACCTAGATGAAGATCGATCACGACGGGTCCTTCTATGCGATCTTTCTCTGGATCTACTTCTATCCCTACGTCCAGATCCGTAACTCTTCGCCTCGACTCCATGCAAAGTATCTTGCAGTGAACTGATCAGTATCTTACACCGATCATCATTGGCGACTTTCGATTGTTTAATTAACGAAATTGCAGTGACTAATGTTTCGATTGCAGAGGCATATTCACCAGCCGCTGCATCTGAAACTGCGCGCGCAATTGCTGAACTTGAAACCGTACGATTACGTCCCATAATGTCTTCGAATTCTTGCTCGGATATGGGAGGCACCTCGGGTCGGTGTTCCGGACCAGGAGGGCCAGTGTAAGGTGGCTAGAAACAAAATAAAACTCATATATAATGTCAACTAAATAATGTTGGGCGCATCTGAACGTATGATGTGTTACCTGTACAGGCTGGGGTGGTCCATATCCGTGTGGAGGTCCGTTTGCTGGTCCCATTGGTGGCCCATGCGGAGGTCCATGAGGTGGACCATGCGGGGGACCGTGTGGTGGTCCATGAGGTGGACCATGTTGCGGAATGGGACCTTGCATTGGATGTTGCATGGGTTGTTGATGTGGGGGACCACCACTTTGTTGGAAGAACGCAGGGTTCACATGCGGCGCTGGGGGACCATGTGGTCCTTGAGGAGGACCCTAAGACATAAAAAACAATTGTTAAAATATTTAGAACAATAATTATTTGATTATAAAACTAATTACCTGTGGTGGACCGGGCGGCATACCCATTTGGCCAGGGGGACCTCGAGGTCCGGGTGGTCCTTGCATATGTGGAGGACCCTGAGGAGGAAATCCTTGATGCATTGGAGGCCGATTCCAGTCTGGTCGCGGTGGTCCTCCGCGCATATCTTGTGGTGGTCCTTGATTAGGTGGACCACGTGGAGGACCTTGGCCCTGTGGTGGGCCTTGGAACTAGTGGTGAACAAATTCAACTTTATAATATCAAAAATTTAAAACGTCAAATAATTAAATTTATTTTTAAATGTTAGCTATTAATTAAAAATAATTAAAATAAATTGATAAACCAAACTGTAACCAACAATACGAAGTTGGGAAAAAGGATAAAAATATAGGCCACTAAACCAAAATATCATACCTATAGTAAAAAAAAACAGATAAAGAAATAAAAAAATACAAATCCATTTTTGGAAAAAATAATATATACCTATATATATAAAAATACGAAATATAATTTGAGAAGTAATTATGAATGCAACCGTGCTTATTTTATTTCATGCACAAAAGTTAAGAAAACCTATTAAAAAGCAATTAAAATATAAGAATATTAAAAAATATGCAAGAATTAAAAAGCGTGCCCTCAATGCGAAAAATGCTTAATAAAAAAAATTTCCACACATTTCTGTTAAAACTTGCCATATTGGGGGGCCGATGTTGTGGTCCTTGAGGAGGTCCCTGCGGCGGTCCTTGCCGTGGCGGCCCATTCGGCCGAGGTGGCCCATTCCATTGGGGCTGATGGAATCGGGGAGGAGGACCCTGGTTAGGTGGGGGAGGACCACTATGCATGGGTGGCGGCCCTTGCATTCGAGGAGGTTGCATACCCGGGGGCATCTGCCCACGCATCCCTTGCGGAGAATTCATTACCATTCGTGGGGGACCATGCTGATTGTGACCGGGTGGTCCATGTGGGTTCTGATGGTGGTGCCCACCTGGTCCTGGACCCCCGCCACGGGGGTGGCCACCAGCGCCCGTGTTTGTTGAAGGAGTGCTTCGAGTTTTGCACTGGCTCTCAAACTGATTCAGCGCTTGTTTGGTGGGAAGAGTAACCACGGGGAGCTGACCATGGAGTTCTTTTTTGGGGAGTCGCTCCAGGCACTGGCGCATACTTTGTTCGGAGCCCAAAGATATGACGCAGAAGCCTTTTGATTGACCGTTTGCGCGATTTTCAAAGAATTTTACTTCAGAAAAATCGCTGATTCCTAATTCGGAAACTGCGTCTGTTATATCCTGATCTGTCGTCCACTGGAGGAACAAAAATAAAGTGACAATCTAATCGATTACATCATTACCATAAGTGGTCCAAGATATCGATTATTTTATTAAATATTACAATTTATTAACAAAAAAAATAAATTTAATCAAAGTTTTTATAAAATAATTCCGAATTTTTTTATAGACATGTAGTTAAACACTAACCACCCTCTCCCCAAAATAAAATTTCAAAACATAACATATTATCACAAATAATATAAATTATTTGAGTACTTACCCAAGACAAATTTCCGACATACAATTGGTGTCTTCTGCCAATTGTATTCGGTGTGATGTTATTTCCATGTTGGTGATACGGGGGAGCTCCATTTGTCTCTTCCTGCGAACCTGAGGGAGGTCCCGCAGGATTATGATGGGGAGCATCCGGATTCTCATCATTTCCGGGAGCCGCAGAAATCACATCGTCGTATAAGTCAACACCATCGCCCGCGAATTCATCCTAAATAAATGGAAATAATTAAATTAGAAATCAAAGTAATAACTTAGGAACTGTACACCAAAAATTATACCAGCTATAACACAGTTTAAAAATATAAATGATCACAATAACAAACAACAATTAACGAAATATTAAAGTTTTGTTGTAATTATTAAAAAAACAAAAACAGAATTCTGAACAACCACCGCTTTACTTACGCCGGTTTTCCTTATAACGCTATTACCATTATAAGTTAAACCATAATTGTAAAGCGCAATAATATCCAATCACATTTACCGTATTTAAATATAATAAAACATTAATTTACCTGGGCAAAATCTTGTTCAATATCGTCAGCGTATAAATCAATATCCACATTGTCAGCCATTTTCGTGACGCTTTGCAAACATTTGCAAATGGGCGGAAGTTCATGAAAACACGTTCTGTCAATAACGATGAAAATTAGAAGAGATATTTTGGCCAATCACAAAGCGTAGATCGAGCAAGTGAAGTCAGTAGACAGTCTGTGATTGGAGGCTTCAAGTGAACACGTCTTTGTTTATTCTTGAAAAAATGTAGCTTATGCGCAAGCGGAAGTAAATTCTGCGCGCTTAATTTAAAATTATATACTAAAAAGTAATAAGGGGTTTTTATTAATTTATACTAAAACTGAACTTATTAAGATTTTGATACGCTCTTTAGAGTAAAGCTTTTATTTCATGGAAGATTTATTATATAAATCGAATGGATTAGGTGGTTCTGATTCAGAAAATAACGTGAATTTCATACGTCAGCGTTAAACGAAAGTTGTCTCATTCTTATGGAAATTTGTAACTATATTTTGAACGCTTGTGTTAAATTCACGTTGAATTTCATAATCATGAATGAACAACTTCGGAATATGTATGATACCAACTTTATTCTATACGCTAAATTTATCTCTGCAGAATAAAATTCTTAATAAGAACATCGCATTATAGGGAACAAAAATACATTTCATTATTACTAATATATTTACAATATACCTACTAAATAGACATCAGATTTCAAACATAAGTCTTTAAAATGTCATGTTTTGTGTAACAGCTATATAATAATAATATTTGAAATAATGGAATTTTATATATAAGATCAGCACAAAATAATCGCTAAAATAATGAGAATTTCTTTTATATATATTTATATAAACTAAAGGAAATTTTGTGCTGTCCTTATTTTATTACTATTTATTTATAATCACTCTGTACAATTTGGATTTGATCGTGAAATATGTGCCAGCATTTTTTTTTATTTGTTGGATTAATTCGTATATCTGGTATTACTAAATTGAAAAAAAAAAAATGTCGACAAAAACAAAACATGAACATGTCGTTGTTGATAAAATTACACTTTCGCCAAATAGAATGATAATTATATGTAACACTATAAACAGATAATTTTCAAACGAAACAACGCCTGGTTGTTAACGTTTGACACGTATATATATATATATCATTATTATTATTATATTTATGTGGACTTTTTTATGTACAGAAAGTTTTCATTTTATACTTCATTTAAGATTATCATTATTTGAACGTCCTGCGTATTAGAGACAAAACCAAAAAAATAATCACACAAACAATATGGAAAGCGAAAGTTTATGATACAGGGCATATTTGTGAAAACAGTCATCAAGAAATGAATGAAAGATTAAAATGTACAATGCATAAAAATAAATGATATTTATTTTTGATAATAAGTTAATTGTTGACTAAATTACTGTTAAATTATCAGATAATTCGTAATTATTTGTTGATCTTAGTTTGTTTCTATAAATAAGCTTTTTCAAGTTGATTTGTTCACTTGTATTTGGGATAACTTACGAATAGAGTTTACATAGGGTAACTTCTGTTATTGAATGTACATCTTTGTTGCCAACAAATTAATGATTGCTATTAAAATTAAATAAAACGAAATTTAAATGAACCCTTTGAGTCTTAACATTGTTTATATATCACAAAACCTATTTAGTTTCTTTTGCAATTTATTGTGAATTGTTCGATATTGTTTAACAACGGTGTTGAAAACGTAAATTTGAAATAAATAATTTATATTTTTAAATAATTTCGACCCAAAAAGTTAATTTTTGAATTAAAGACAACAAAGACCACAATAATGTCCGTGTGTGTCAATAAATGATTATTATAAATACCATAGAGATTAAATTTAATAAATATACTCATTTTATTATTTTTTGTTTGTACTGAAAAAGATATTGAAATTTTAGCTATTAGACACACACAGCTTCTTTTTACTACCTTAGATTATAAAAAGCCAGATTAAAATATAAACACATTTAATATTATACTATCCGAAGATTTACTATATTCATTCATTCGCTCACACATATTCTTTATCAGCTGAATAATATATTTTTTAATTCGTTTTCTTATTTATTAAAATGATTTAATAACGCTATTCACATAACCACAATTTAATAACTAATATAAATTATAAAATCGCGGTTATGTAAAATAGCGCGATAAATAAAAATTGCGTATCAAAAATCTTGAGTCAATCAGCTATAGGTGAAATTTCTTTTAAAAAAATAAAATAGTGCTCAACGACATATTTAAATCCGAAATTAGATTTTTGTTTCCGTAAATTTCATTTATATAAATTTATATCATACAATTACTAACAGACTAATACTGAATCTTTTTCATTTATTTAAATTATTTTTAAAAAAAAAGTATAACAAGCGAAGAATTTACTAAAATGTACATGATCATAATGAGTTAATGTTATTATTATTTTAATGAAATATCTGTACATGAGTTACAATAATATCCTAATGTTTTTCTTTTGAACACATAATTAAACACAATTTAACAAATTAAATGTGCAAAATTTGTAACAATTGGCAGGAATTAAACAAATGAACATTATTAAATAAATGTCAGTCATATTCTAAGTCAAAGCAATGCAGTAAAATTTGATCAAATAAAACATCTAGTTTGATTATTCTACGCCATGACTAATTCATATATACAAAATAAATCATAATTTCTCAAATATTAATATTTGTTACTTTATGTATAACTTATTAATCGTTTAATATTCAAAAATATATATATAAATATAAAGAACAAATTATAAATATTATATACACAATTGCAGCTTAAAGTATTTGAATGTAATTATACTTACGGTTGGTGACATCAGAATTGTAAATGAACAGTTGAAAATAAAGTGAAATTAATTATAAATCTGTGTTGTATCACTGAAATAATATCAAGTTTTGTTTAAATTAAATAATTACGACAAATATTATAAATTAATTCAACGCTTTTAACTGTTTCATGGACGTAATAATGCTTTATGGTCACCGTTTTGTGTGACGTCAGAATTATCAAACAATGTCTTAAATAGTCGAAAATTAGGTAAACTTTAGAGTTATATATCAATTAAATAATCTCAATTTTTGTTTAAATTACATAATGCCTAGTAGTAACATTTCAATTAAATGTAATCTGTGTCCTGGACGTCACTTTGTGACGCCCGAATGTTTTAAATAATCGAAAATTAAGTAAAATAAATCAGAGTCCATAATATCAATTGTTCATTAATGATAGTCATTTAGACGATAATTTTTTTAATTTAAAATAACAATAAATATAATAGAAATTATATTTCATTAGCTTTTTAAATTGTTAATTACCAAAATATAACTAACAATTAGATTTAATTCATATGAGTGCATTTTGATTCTAGTGAATATTATAAACATTTAAATGATCGCCATTTTGTGTTACGTCTCTAATTTTATGAATCAACTAAAAATATGACTGAAATATAAATAATCCTAATAGAAAAACATAAAATTTTAAATATAAAAAAACTAGCTAGGACTTAAAATCAAAATGAAACACTGTAAATAGAAAATATGTTCCAGGTCACACCACACTTCGTAGTTTTTTTTTTTGCATATTTTTTTCTTACACTATCTGATATCACAACATTACAGAAATAAACGATTCATATTATTTCGAGTCACAGTTATTTTGTTCACAACGGCTGCGCACTAGCTATATGACACTTAGTAACAATTTCGAGGTAATGATACAATGAATGCACTGAAGTGAAAATTTTATAGGTTGGTTATGGAATCAAAAAATTATACTATGATTGATGTTAAAATTAATTTAAACTGTCATTAGCCGTTTAAAACAGTGGCATTTTCCAAAATGCCACTGCTTATTTTAGTCTTCACTTGGAAGTTTTTTTGTTTTTTTTAATTTTCGACATTTCGCTACATCGCAAAATTTCGAAAATTACAAAATACAACATGATGCGGAACAACAACTGCTACTGCCTCCTTTACTTTTTTGTCGTTGGTCTGAAAATATAAGAACAAACGATAATATTACGTTAGCTTTTTTTAGAACAATGATATATTTAAGTTACGTAACAAATATAAGTCTTCGCCCGTGGCTTAGTTAGACATTCAACTGGTCTTTAATGTTATTTTAATTAAAGTTAACGAATATAATAACACATTGTCTTTTTTAAAATGGACACAAATTTCGTTAATGTTTCAACATTTACAAACATCAACATTATTTCTGCATCGTAATTTTAAAATGTCACAGTACGACATGTCACTAGTTTTAACTATTCATAAACATTTCGTGCACAAATATCTCTTTTAGAAAATTCGCCTTTTATGGAAAATATAATTTTAATTCACGCATTTATATATTTAATTATACATTTTCGAAAGTGAAAATAAATATTATATTACCCTGACAAGAATTTTAATTAAAAATCTCTTTTTTACCTTGTGAATTCGGTTCGGGTAAATTTTCCCGGGGCACCAAGTGCATTACGGTGGTCCGGCCAAAGGGTAATCCGAGGGCGCCTAATGTCACGTTACTGTGCAAGAACCGCCCCTGGTAGATGAGTCTGAGGATCTCTGCCTTGGCCACGGCCTCCTGGGACCAATCTATAACAATGGACACATTTATTAAAAAAAAAACATTAATATAAATAAGAAAAGAACCCTTAACAAAGTTTATAATACATTTCGATTCGATATAAATGTATTAGACGACCGATTACTTAAGTTTTATGTACTTTATGTATTGGAAGGTTAAAAATATGTTACGCCTTCCGAAATCAATAGATAGAATATGGGTCTTGCTCGTAAAGGTGCCAAATAGGTCAATGTCAAAATTGATGATACGAAAGATACTATATATAGCATTCTATTATTTTTTTTATACATTTATATACTATTTATGCACATTTCTAATATAAATTATTCAAATTGCTCAAATCTGTTGAATATAATCTTCTAAATCCATAAATTATCATGTAACTTAAACCGGATATGATATGAAGTAACTGTTAATTGCGAAACCCTTTAGCTTCTGTATCGACAAGCGACAACAGAACCAAACGAGTCGTGACGTGTCGAGATCCAGTTGAGATGTAATGATGCCGTTGATGAGCGAGTTCAAGGAGATTTATCAGTCATCAAACAAACTTGATCCCGCATAATTTAATATCAATCAACTGCGAGTCATACGATCCTGTTATACGCATGCGTACACGATGAGCTTTACTTTTATAATAAAATTTGTAACTAGACTAAATTCGTAAAAGCGTGCGAAATGTCGATTTTTCACCATTTCTTGTATTGATCTTAAACGGTTGGGGTTTATAAAATATAAATGATAACGTCGACGACTCACCTTCGGGCCAATTATCGAAGACATGTTGTGCAATATCACCGGCGGAATCACTCGGACAAAACAGGAACTCTTTAGTTTTCCCGCTTACAAGGATAAGTCGTAAATTAATCTATAACAATACAAAATATATAATTAATAAATAAAAGCATGATTCATAAGGTTCATAAATATGTCTCAAGAAGGCGGACAATGTACGGTTATAATAGTATAAATCTTCGAAGAATTGTGTACGATTTTAGCTGCAGTATATATTTCTTGCTCTTTTATGGTGCGATTCTGAGCACGTTTATAGATCTGTAATGAGAATCTGCAACAGTTTGACAGGGTTTAAAATATTTTAGATTAATTGCAAATCAAATATTTACGGAATCTATAAAATATATCGAACATAATTCTTAACTATTACAGATTTTTCAAAATTTTACAGCTTTTTCTTACTAAGTTGTAGATTTGTTCAGAATTGCAGCATGAATCACAGAAAAAACCCTTCATATGTTATGAATCATTTCAGCGTTACCATTAAGTATTTTATTTTAAAAATCACACTTTTATTTGTAAAGTATAATCTAAAGAATAAATATTTATTTAAATTTTTATTTGTCAATCAATGTTTTATATAAAATAATTGCACATATTTGTGTGTTTGTTTATTAATTACGATAACATGAATATGATAAATGTATGAAGCTAGTATTTATTTATACACTCGTACATACATATTTATACTTTCACATATGCATGGCAATTAGAACTTTGGCATTTAATGCAAACAAATAAAAAATTAATGTACATATTTTTATGGAAATAATATGTTAATAGATAAATTTTCGCAAGAGTTAACAATTTCGAATATAAACATTTTTACCATGTTCAAAGATAGAAGCAAAATTAACGTGAAAAATATGTACATATACTTATTAAATAGATAATTTTTAATGTATTTCGCATGCCATAGGACATTAGTGTGGTACATACATATATACATATATATATATATATATATATATATATATATATATATATATATATATATATATATATGTATATATATATATATATATATATATATATATATATATATATATATATATATATATATATATATATATATATATATATATATATATATATATATCCTGTTGAAAGTCATACTGTGCAGGAGTTTTGAAATTGTTTGATAAGTTGATGTTAAAATAAGAAAGATAAAAGTTTGAGAGCGAAACGTTGTGCATAAGGAAAGAGTTTTCAAGACGTCAACCGATCTCAGTTTGTAATTCGTTTTATAATTCCTTTCTAATTAACTTGCTTTATATTCTAATTATGGTTAACGAACATTGCTACCAACTCAAGCAATCAATACAAATACTATTTTCTTAAACTCTTCTATTCTATTCTATTTAGTTATCTCTATCCTTAAGTTAAAATAGAATAATACAGAATACAAATCACAGTTTATATATAAAAAATACATGGGAGTTAATAGTTTAACTTAACCAGATTCTTAGCCACTCATTCTTGTATTAGTAAAAAAATATTTTTAAGTTTAATCTTTCCTTGTAATTGCCATTCATATTTTTACTTTCTTATACGAAGTAATAAGTATTGTAATCATGAGATTTTAACGAAAATATATCTTTTAACCTTCCCTGAATCGAGTCTGACTATTTTTAGGATGACCTTCTATTTTTGAAAAGAGTATTCAAACCGGAAGTGCATGTGTACTCTAGTTATTTTTTGCGGTTTCTGCAATATCTTTGAAACGGCTACACTTACAGTAGAAATAGTTACAATTAAAATGAAAGATATTAATATTACGCACAGCTTTTGTTTGAAACATTTCTTCAAAAAGTGTGCTAGTTACAAGAAAATTGCTATTGAAATTCTTACGTGTCTTATTTATATTGCCATACTTACGTCGGTATGGGAAATTATATTTAATAAATCGTATCAACTATGCCTGTCAACTGTTTGAGAAGAAAATAAAATAGACTCAAATAATTTGGTTTTAAGTTCATTTGAAAACTAAAAAACGTCCGTCCCTAATAATTTCTAATATAATGTAATGAATATGTTCTTGAATGTTTAAAATGATGTATTTTAATACCCTTCCTACCTAAACAAAATATATCTATTACATATAAAAAAGTCCAATGCAATACACTTTACACTGCAGATGATTTTAAATTTAAAATTGTAAAATAACGAACGCATGTTTCCATAAAAATGAACATTCTTGGCAAACAGTAAAACCAAATGTTAAAAAACCGTATATTTATCTACGATGTCATTTTCCGTCTAGTAAAACCGCTGGAACCAATCAGTAAAATCACAGCAGTCATCAAATGGTTCAACAAGCTCCGTGACCGATTCCAAAGCAATTTTATATAGATTCGCATCGTTGTAGTAAAAAGCGATCTTTGGTTGTAACGTGTGAAATAAACATTTTGTTGGAATTGAAGATACGAGATCAGTGACCGTTTTATGTGACATTTCACGCTGGCCAAATACGATTTGACAATGATTCTCAATCTAGTCTATTCGACCGGCACCTTATTTCCTACATAGCGCCCTGACAAATAGAAAACGCCACAGAGATAGCTGTTCTGGGGATTAGGTGTCTTATAGTCTAGCAAAGTTTCAAAATCCTTTCGGAAAGTTTGCTTTGATAAGTTTTAAATTTGTAACCTTGCTATGCACTTTGAAATCGTATAGATATTTGATCAAAAATGACATTGTTGGAAATTGTAGAAAGTTATATTTTTATGCTATTCATAGTACGAATTGAAATGTCTTTTTGGATTAAAATGTAAGAAAACGAAGTGAAAAGGTACTGGACAAAAGAGCCAAATCGTGTGAACTTTAGATACATGCTTTTTATTTGGTACGTTCAGTGGGCGTAAAGTACATTTTTGACCTTTGTTAGCTTAGTTCAAGCTTCAATAATACGCAGACTGAACACGCACCACTCTTTTTATCAGAGCTTTCGTAATTGTATTTCGCAGTTACAATATTTGTATACCTATTCGTTATTTTATACAATTATTTAGAGATGATCATTCATAAAATTACACTCAGGTAATGAATGCATCAATAAACAAACGAGTACCAGTGAACGAACAACCAGGATAAAACATTTAGATACTTGTGAAACCTGATTATATACTCGTATAGTTTGGATTTCATTTTTTATTAATGAATTTCAATTTAATACTCTTTGTAAAAACTTCGCCTAGCCATTTTTTTTTGTGTAAAACAATATATTTCGTATATAGAAGGTGGATAACCATAAGTTATTGTATCTTTGTTGACACAAACCAAAAACTTGGCAAAGATACAAAAGTGTTGGGTCACTAAACATATTCGAATCATTTGAGTTATAACATACAAATCCATACAATCAGAAAATATTTCAATATTATATATATACAGCACTCGTACTGAACCCCTAGAGTCTATAAAGTTCGGAAAATTTAAATTGAAAATCGAAGTAAAATTTATTTCTTTTTGTTAGCGAAATGTTACATGCCAAAAAGAACTATAATTTAAAAATACAAAACCGATTACTAAAGCGCTTGTATAGTGTGTATTACGAGTTAATACAACAAAGAAAACCTTAAAAAATGGTGCAAATTACTAAATTTTCTATGTCTGATGGAGATCAGAAATAACATAATTTCTGTAACGCAATCTTGATTGTTTTCATTCATGATTTGACAGTGACAAAATACAGAGAAAATATAGGTCAATTGTTGAAATCTAAATGGCGCATGCGTACAAGTCGTGTTGAATTTGTTTTAGTTTCACAACAATAAAGTTTACGATTTTGTAGCAAGCATTATATACTTACTTATATACATACATAAATTGTTGATGTAACAGACAAAAAATAGCGAAA
This sequence comes from Nebria ingens riversi, assembly GCA_018344505.1. Classification (NCBI taxonomy): domain Eukaryota; kingdom Metazoa; phylum Arthropoda; class Insecta; order Coleoptera; family Carabidae; genus Nebria; species Nebria ingens. The sequence continues at coordinate 224,013 of JADQWA010001053.1, forward strand.
TCGTTTGGTAGTTCGTGCATGACTCTTTCGTCACGATAAACTGCAATTTCGTGATTCATGTCAGATTGCAAAAAAATATATAATATATTTTACTTAAACTAGTGCTAATGTGAACAATTCTCTAGAGAAATATATACTTTGTAATATTCAGAACACATTATTACAAATCTTATAAAATTAATTTGAATTTTGAGATACTAATTGTACCACATGTAACATCTAATGACAATTAACTATGAATTATTTTTTTGTTGCAATTGTTGATTTAATGATCTTAATCAAGATTAATACATACATCCATTTTGTAATCTTGATCGCCTTGGCTCGATTCCGTAATTTTTTTATTACCTGATAGATAATCTTTTGACATAAATACCGCTTTGGTACTCACCTGGAACAAAAACATTGAAATTAGAAATCAGAATATTAAACGTGTAATTATCTAAAAGATATCGCATTGTTTTAATTGTTTATACAGAGAAGCGACCAATAAATATTCCCATTTGTTCGTAAACTATAAAACATATACCTAACAATAATTTCACATCGCTCTTAAATTGTGTTCTTTAAATAAATTACTTGATTAGTTTTCAATAACAAACTTAAGAACATTATTTGAATTTGAAGTACAATTTAAATTAGAACTCACATAGATAAGTTTTACACAACTCGCATTTCCGTTATACGCGAGTCTAGATATTTTCTTTTGATAATCTTTCAGTGAATATATGCGACGTCAAGCGGATAGATGGAAAATGCATTATCTAGATGAAAATCGACGTCGCGAAACGGAAAAAATTATGCAAATTTTACATTTTTATAAATATGTATTATTATTATTATTATAAATGCGACTATATTGGCAGTAAACTGTATACTGAATTACGTTTCCAAGAATTTGCACAACTATGAAGTAAAATTCACCAATGTCATTCTGTACATGTGTTGACCTAGTAATATTTTTGTTGTTATATATTATCTTATTTTACCACGAAGATTTCGTTTAGGGGATTTGATATTTTTTATGTTCAAAGATTCCCAGTCTTGGTATACGTGTTTAGAATAGCAATCCGACAAAGAGGATTTGAATTTAAGTGTATATGTAAGATTTATAAAGGACTTAGCATAGAATCTCCTTCCAAATCCAATCCAATTGCGAAATATATGTATGTACACTCCTTCCCTTTAACCTTGCACTATATACATATATATTTTACGGAAAAATGCCACTTAAAAAAAGTGTAATTTTTGAAATTCCTAACAGCTATTTTATTAACAAAGAAGAAATGTGTTCAGCATGTGATAAAACATAAAGTAAAAATCCAGAAAATAAAGAAGAAATTGTAAATGTCGCCCGGTACTAACTAAAATGCCGGGAATTTGAGTTCAAATATTTGAACATCTCGTTTAAATAACTCAACCTTTTGCACGAACCACCTGTATTATTACGAAAATGAGCGCATTGCGCGTGCGTTGTGCATCTAAAAATATGGCGCACTTGAACACATAAACATGCTGACGTGGACTCGAGGATGAAGTAACTTAAACTTAAAACTTTGCCAGAAACAAACGTAACATTGGTTAGTTTATTTCTGTATCCGAAGTATCTGAATAAAATAACTTTGTTTACTTCTTCAGCTGCTTGGCCTTTGTCGATTTTAATTGCCAATTATATTATTACACACATCCAACGAATACCGAAATTTCTAACAAACATGTAGGTATTAGAAAGGAGACAATATTTAAATTTTGTGCATATCTAACAGAAACAATAGGGCTTTATGTTATCCCTTAGGCGATCGTGTCTATTCATAGTGTAATATCTCTATCAAGAGTTGGAGTTAACATTTTATAGATTAGTACTTCGTGCAGGAAATCTACATAGGTTTTTGGTAAATGTTTGACTAGGGTTCTCCCTCCGGATAGCACAATCATGATACTTAATTATAATCTAAACAAATATTTAATTTTAGAATAGTCAACATTAAGTGTTTTACAATAAAAAGATCATCTCTACGTGACTAACTTAAAATCTAATACATTTATATATATATATATATATATATATATATATATATATATATATATATATATAATTTATTAGATTTTAATGCTACAATTCCATAAAATTTTGAAAAATCTGTAATTCCATAATAAAACATATTTAAGGATAATTCCTTGCTAAAAACAAGAATTATGTTCGATATATATTTTATAGATTCCACAAATATTGATTTGCAATTTAATTAAAATATTTTAAACTCTTTTTTTCAAAATCTTACAGGTTTTCGTTACAGATCTATAAACTTGCTTATAATCGCACTATAAGTTAGCTACGTATGTATCCATGTAATATTGTAGTGAGTACAGCAAAAATATATATTAAATATAAATTAATATATTGTTGATGAAAAATATAGAATAAAATAAAATATGAAGTGTTTATTAAATGTGAATGGCTGTCACAGAAATATAAGTACCATACAGTATTTTTATCAGCAAACCAACAACACATCAAATATCATTTAACGAATTTTAATTATAAAATCTACTAATCACATTCAACCTTTACAGGCACACGCGTTCAACAAATCTATAACACGAGGTGACATTTTACATTTATGTTTTGGACAGCACTAAAAAACTGAACAAAATGAATTTCATTTTATTATTTTATCTTTGTACACTCTATGTTACAATTGACCAGTGAAGGAGCAACATTTATTATTATTTATAATCAAACAATATTTATATATTTTCCTCATTCATAAATTTAATATTTTTAATGCATCCTTAATCATAACGTATATTATCATTAAACCTACAAAATTAATCCAAGCTTTGCGATTAATCACTTTCGTAAATTATGACTACAATAAATTAGATAACTATGTTTTAGATTTGAATTTATTTTTTATTTTAGTAGGAAGTGATAAAGAGTTATTTTTACGCACGCCACTGGTCTATGAGAGAGGTTGGGGTCAATACACACTTAAAACGTATATCACATAATAACAGACACGCACGAACTTGTATGTCTGTGCTATCTATTTGTCGAGAATGCTCCAGCATCCTTTTGCATATACATTACAAACGTGCCATAGAAACTAAGTACATAAGATTAAACATATTTTTATAATAAAAAAAATTACGTAACTGTTCGTACTTTAAACAATGAAGCATCAATTAAATGAATTAGTACTCGATTAGATTAATTTGTGAAGATGTAAGAGCGACGGTGCTGCCGCTGTCGGTTCTATTTAGGGTTTCTTTATGTACGAAAATGCACATATATATATTTCCTATATTTTGTACAGGCTTTAGTGGAATACAATGCAGTTACAAGTTAAGAAAAAAAGCTATGTGGTAAGGAACGTGTGAAGACTTGAGAATGCTTTTCGTCTTTTTTATTTTGTTGGTTGGTAGGAAGTGCATTTGTATTTCGTGACGTGACCGCTAGAGTACTGAATAGTTAATGCTTTTAAGGTGTGATATAAAATCAGTGTTTTATACTTTGCGTTTTATATAATCCACTTTAGCAAAACTAAGCACTTGCCATTTTGAATAACTTATGAGGAATTGTATGCGACACTTTTTTTTAGAGTATATTTTACATTGTTATTCGCTCTGTAGTTATTATTATTTATGAGAAATAAGTATTACTATATTGCCAATACCAATACAGAAGAAGAAGAAGGAGAAGGAATCTAAATGATATATTGAATGTTTTAAAAATGGAGGTGTTGAGTTTGTAATTGGATATAGACTCCTTTAGAATTGGCCTCAATTGAATGATGTAATTTCGTATAAACAATTCGACTTGTTTGCGTAGATTTCTAACAAATAAATATAAAGTAGAAGTTCGTTAGCGAAAATAAAATCACACACAATTGCTATTTGCAAAAGAGACTGGTAAGTGCCAACACGCTATTTGTGCACTGACGATGACAACACAAAAGCAATCTCATTTTACGTTTCTGCAATCGGCGTCGATGCAATGTGGTGCTCGCTTGCATTTGTGTTACCGTAGAACAATTCCTATTGCAGATTGTAAACATGGTTAGTACCAACATCGTATCGTATGCCATACTCGTTCATTTTGTTCGTTGCCGAATCCTTTCACAACAACCAACCACACCCTGAGACTAGTTCCAGGAACTGTTTATTTTACGAAACTATAATAGCTGTATCTGTATGTTTGGTGCATGTTAATTTTAAACAAAAACAACAACTTTATGGCATATTATTTCAATGTAAATTGAAATGAATTTCATTTCTGTATACCTATGCAAGTTGAAAACGATGCAGTTTTACTGCAAATCAAAGACAAGTGGATCAAATTTAAATCCAATTTGTTTGTAAATGAATCCGTATTATAGCTCCTTGTGGCCAGTGGTAAAGACGTAGCGTTCGCTTACGGCGCCGAGCATCGATTTTAAATGCGACGTGATCTTCAGACGTCCTTGTTTGAAGGATGAATCGTTTATTACGACGACGTTGGCTATCTCATCCTCGCCGTCAGGTTACGGACACGAGGACAAGTGACCTCCGAGCCTAGTGCCCGTCCCCAAGCTACTAGCCCGAATAACGTTCCCCTGGGGATGCCAGAGAAACAGATACAGGGTTGGGTGGTTTCTAAGGGGATGACTCTAAGTACACGCAACATGGCCACTGACGCAGTTGCGCAGGAACGGACTCAAACATAATATACTTTTATGGACTCTAACATACATTCTATATTGTGGCCAATTGCAACCGCTTACACTTAACGTGGCTTAAATTATTTTTAGTTACTGCATTATATCAAACATGAACAATAGATGTAAAGGGGTTTCTACCACCCCATTTGATAGGAATAGGCATGAAGTTATGTAGTATGTATGTACCTATTTTTTATTGCTAATATACAACACAGTTTAAGATCTTTAACTCTAACTATGTACATTTTGACAAAACAAATACAAGAACATTGTAAACTATATATGTATGTATATAATAAAGTATATTTTCAGTAGAGCGGTGTTGTTTTACTAGTGATATCGATCGCAGTGGCGTCTCGTATCTGCAGGGGCCACAAACACCACTTTCATGATGGGTGGTGGGTTGATGACGTCACCGTAGCTGCAGACGACGCCAGAATATCTGAGTTTTGACCCAGAACGGAAACTGAACCGTGTTAGCAGTGTGTTCAATGTATTGTAAAAGTCGCGTCGCACGAAATCAAGAGATCTCATGTGTTCTGCGCGATGTGACATACATGCTTACGTTGCGTTGCTGTTTCATCACTTTTTTCCTGTCCTAACTTTTTGACAGTGTCTACAAAGGTTGCTACTTTTATCGAGAAAGTGGATTGGATAACTTTAATATATATTTCAATGTTACTTCCGTCATATAAAACATCAATAAATGTTGATAAATATTCTTAAGTTTTATGATTTTATATGCACAAGTAGAATATATTAAAAATTTGATAGTGTCAATATAGTTTTTTTTTAAATTATAAATACTGAACGTATAAGATCCTATTTATATTTAAAGCGATTCCATCTTGAATTCTTGACAAATGAAGAAAAGAAATCAGATATATTTGTATTTGAATCGAATGAATTATGTAGGTACATAAGATTATAATAATGTTAGATAGATCAACGTCCGGATAACAAATATATTTTTATTCACAAACACTTTTATATAAACTGTGACGCATTACAGTTTTTTTAGTGCATTTCAATCTTTAATAAACATCAAATATTTAAAACGTTTAATGTTCGTGTACATAGCTCAAAATAATACCATAATAACTTTTATTTCATACAATTAGAATTAATATAATAACACATCATAAAATATAAAACAACAAAAATTAACTATGTACTACGATTGCGAGACTTCTAAAAAGTGTTTCAAGTAAACAAAATTGGAATCCTATTTCTAAAAAATCAATTTAAACGTACATCGAACTACATACACAAATTTATTGTGTGAAAGATCAAAAGATTGTCAATAAATGTGCTATTATAAATATAAAATGATAAAAACGTTCATGAAATATTGTTTATTTTTGATAACAAAGTGTTATTACGCTATTTTTAGAAAATACATAGACGATATTAAGCTGCCCACGTAATGTCAAATGTCTCCCACGCTATACGTCTATGACGTCAAAGGGAATTGTAAGGCTAAGATCCTCCTTTGGTTAGTTCCTAAACGAGTCGCTAGAGAAACATGATGATCTACGGTCATGGCAATTTGTCATAAAATGCGTTCTGTCATAAACAGTTTATGTCACTGTCAGTCAGAAGCGGCACCCATTTCAGGCTTTTTGTTATAATTATTTAGGGCTGTATTCTCAACATTGTCTTTGCACACTGACACACTTTGATCATTAATATAAACATTGCGAAATGAATGTATGGTGTGTTGTACTCGGAGTACGTGGATAAATATGATTGAGAATGAATTGCGTGAAAGAAATGTTGTGAGCATGCGAAATAGTAGTGCGTGTCTCTTTGTAAGAATGGTGAAAAATTGTTAAGATGTGAATGGATGTAAAAAGGTTTTCTGCCACCCCTATTTGATGGGAATATGCATGAAGTTATATTATCTGATTTAAAAAATTAGATTCAGCGTGTTTTATTGCCAAAATTAATATAAAAATCCGAAGTAATATGACCTAAAATTTTGACGAGCATCAAAGGGATTTTGACTACTGTTTAATTTCTATATGTTATTTTGACGTTTATGGATAAAAACGTGGAAACCACATCAGAGTTCCATTTAATTTCCATTTGACGAGCGTGGAAGTGCGTGCGAGGCTAGGGTATTTTTTCTTTTTTTGAAAAGCTGTATATTCTGAGTAGGATATATGTTTGACAGGTGTTCGAGAGATTTAGGAATTAGAATGGTCGACTATATGTACTATTTTTAACGTTATCCATGGTGCTTTTAAAGATTAACTCACGTTCTGCGCACGATACGTTAACCATGTATTTACATATTTATGTGTTTGACACCATTTCTCCGCGGGAGTAGATATTTATTGTGCGTTATAAATACAAGTTTAATTTTTTTTTAAACTGCGATATACCCATGGTTAGATGAGCTATTACCGGCGAATCAATATTCAAACAATTAATAATACATAAATGTATAAAGAATTTATAAATTGTTGAGTACCGAATGAATTTATTCAAGAAATACAATCATATAATACTTCAAGCAAGAAAATTATAATTAAACACTTCCTATTTTATTATTAATTTAATTAATATATGTTAATTATATAATGTATCACATAACAAGCTTAGTAATGAACAAGTATAACACAAACAAGTTGTAATATTAATTAAATTGAGAACAATATGCTCATTTGTAATTTAATTAGATATCATCCAATTGATAGGTATATTAAGTAACTTTTACTATTTCTAGAGATAATGATAAGTGATGGGTTTAAACATGGTGTTTTATTGAAATACGTTTTGTTGAATGGTTAACCAAGCAATTTTAAAGAAAGTTACATATAACATTCAATGGATATTTAGCACACATTTATTAACAACTGTCAACAGTTGAAAATTTCACTTTTAACTTTAGAAAATAGCCAAGTATGATATTTATTTCAAGTAATTATAACCTAATGTTAATTATATTTCAAATATATAAAACTCTCAGACCGAAACAGCATCACAGATTCCTAAATATATAATTTTAGAGATAACACATTTTCTATTTATTCCAAAGCAAACGCCCAACAGACTGGCGTCCAACCAGAAACAAAAACAGAAAAGAAAACGTAGTGAATATTTCAATAGACAAACATTTCAAATAGCCATGTAACGTATCATCATTCGGTTTGACAACACTCTATAGACAGTAAAAAGAAAGAAAGAAAAACAGATTTTGTATGGCGCGAGGGTTGTGTATATTATATATGCCAGGTGTTTCAAAAGTGCATTTGCGAGGGTGCTACTAACCGCCAACATGAGGCACTCAAGGTCGTAAAAGACACCAGGCAATTTCAAATATTGCCGACAGAATCAACCAGTTACACTCGAGTAAAAATAGAATGCATCAAAGGTAGTCACGTCACAGCATACGGTTTTGAATAGCTTCAAGTGCAACGGTCGTCGTCTATAGATTACCGTGGAATGAAAAGAGATGAGGATATAAGGCTCGTGTTGGTTTTAAATTTCAAATTAACATCTGTTAAAGATATTTTATTTTTATTGCGTCTTTCAAAGGATTTTATAGCACATATATATGCTTCATTAGACTTCGGAGTGATTGGACAAGGAATAAAATCGATCTATCTAGACACACCTTAAGATGGTTTGGTCAGATGAAAAGGTTAAAAGGTAAGATTATCTGAAGAGATAGTCTATGGTTTGGGAAATGGGAGGATCAATGTACAAATTACTTACATCGTGTTAGATAGGGTTTGCTTGCGGTTTACGAACACACCAGAATAGATTTTAAAAGTTTAAAAACACTACTGTTTCTTTTATAAAATAAAGTGTATTATAATTATGAATTTAAGGTTTGCTTTTTTGTAGTACGATGTAATTTACATATTTACTTATTTTCTTTCTAAGATGCAAATGCAAATTTTTTATTAACTTAGTATCATGTGTAGTCTTTTAATGGATGGATTTCAGAATAGCTAATGGAACAAAAACCCTAAACATTTATGTATACATAAATGTTTTCCAAGATTATCTACGAAGAACTTTGAGATTATTACTGTTTGGTTAAATCGAAACCTAGTATTTTTTGTTTTAAAGATAACTTCTAAAAGAAGCCAATCTTATATGAAAGTAACTGAGCACAAACAAAGTTGTAGAGGATCATCTGATAACATGAAAGTTGAAAGGGACAATGACGAGAAAAGGCCAAATCACCCTCTCAGGAATAGAAGTATACGCCGAGGTTTAAGAAAAGACCATTTTTGACATTTTATTCAAATGCGGATTATCGAGATTGCTTCTTTATCTTCTGGAAATGCTCGAAAGTAGCTTTTACTTTCAAACGCCACAAACGTATAGACAACAATTTATATTTAATTTTAAAGCGTCAGACTCAACAAATTGACAAAAAAACTTGGTCTGTTTTATTTCACACGACTTTTATTCTTTTTGAAGTTGATATAAATTAAATGAGGACACCTGCACAACAAAGTAGAAAAAGAGAAAAGTTTAATGAAAACGAATAGTGTCATCACTTGCCAAGAGGGTGGACATGAAAACAAGACAAAAAGACTAAAGTAAGAGTCTGCACATGTTATACGACACTAATAAATACATCACCGTATAAAACTACTTGGTATAATTCTCTCGACTACAGTTTGAACACGCATTCACAATACCCAGTTTAGAATTATTATCAAAATAATCAAATGCCACTAGTTCGAAACATTGCTGAACAATGCTGGTTAATTTAACATTCTCCATATCCAATTAACGGAGTCAACCGCACGAAATAAATTAATATAAAACAAAGAGTGGCGAAAAAGATTTAAAATTCACAGTGTGACAACAATTAATTAAAATTTCTGAACATTGCGTTGGCAAGGCTTACGCTGCAGCCATCAGGGGGTTAATGTAGAAATTCGCGTTTCTTTTCTTTAATTTGTTCTTCGTCAGTAAGTTACAAGAGTTCATTTAAATATTTAATCGAGCGAATGAAAGAAAAAAGAAGTCGTTACTTGCTGTGGTCAAATATCACGCACTGTACTAACTGAATTATTTATTTAAGAGCACGTGGTACCTCATACAATTTCTAATCAATAATATTCTGTATTATACCTCAAAAATAAAGTGGGATGATGAATGGAATTTCGCATGACGTGATTACGTGTCGTGCCAACATTGATACAGTGTATCTACTAATTGAAACGAATTTTTTCTTAGCCCTGAGGGTATGAGGAGAAAATAAAATGGCGAAATGAGCTTTAGGTTTCGGCGATGTGTACTTTTCTATAAACATGTAATATAAATGCAACGAGTCTATCAGGCTTCGAGTAAGATTAGGGTGAATGCGCGGCGCGGTGATAGCAATTAGTTGAGAAAATGAAGAAACAGGCTAAGATTACATTTCTATATAGATGTGGAATATGCGCAGATGTTTGCAGAATTGGTAAATACTAGTTTTCACTCACACTTTAGTCTCTACATGTACTTCAAGATACACCTTACATAATTTAAGTTAATCTTCAAATGTCCTACATACATTTCCTTCATATACAATTCATAAATATATTATCGGATGTCAGGTACAAGTGACCAACACAGAAAATTCGGGAGATTTTTTTGCTAAAAGTTTAAGGTGTTCTCTCCGGTATTCTTTGCGTGTGATGAAATAGGGTATGTCCAAACTTACGAAAATATTACTTTCGATAAATAAAGAAATATATATATATATATATATATATCACTTGGTATAAAGCACGAAAAATATGATCGGAAAATTTTAAATTGGTTACTTTTACTTGTCAGTCGATGATATAAATGGCGATTTTCATAATTTATTGAACTATGTACCTACGCAGAGCTGGAAATATTGGTGCTTGATTTTTATGTACTTTTTTATATACTTGATTAGCACATTAAACCATGCGAAAACAAGTGGATATCTGCAGGAATTGCGGTGAATTAGATGGGAAATAGATTGAAGCGTGTAAACGAAATGAATTAATGAGGAAATGGGAAAAATCTGTGACCGACACACGAGCCAATCACAGAAATGTATTCTTCATTACTTCCCAGTCACTAATATCCTGTTTGCCATTTTACCCCTAGCTTCTGATTTAAAATTGTTCTTATACATTATAACAATGTGTAAATAATGCAATAACACCTATGTTTAGTTATGGTTTTGTGCGTTGTAATGATTAAAAAGAAATTTTAATTAGGCTAGTATTATTAATTTGGTCAACGAGTGACGGACGCCGCTGGAGTCGGTCTGGCATTGTGCAGAAAGGCCGGGCGGCGGCGACCCTTGGCATTGATCGCGCGTTCCTATATATGTGTCCCGGTGCGGAGGCCACGGCGGTACATCACCACACCAGCCCACTGTTCCTCGTCACCCCAGCTGTGGCCCATCACCGCGCCGTGACCGCCGTTGTACGACCATCCTCTAACCAGGTGAAGAGGACCCTATATATACAGTTCGATATCGTTAATAAGATATCTTACTCGCACTTCGCATGACAAAATGGCGCTGACCCACTTTTAAGCAACCATGAGAGGCGAGGGGGGTAGATCTAATAATTTTATTACTATGTTTTTCTACAATTTTTGTTTATACAACTGCTTATCAGCTCTTTGTCGGAATTGGTTATTGATAATTAAATATTTTTTTAATTTTATTTATTTATTACTAGCTGTACTAATTTATGATCGAATTATCAATTATTGAAGTAATCATTCGAAAAATAACACACATGAAATATATATAATTAATTATTATGGCGTCATTTGATAAAATAAATATGTTTTCTCCAAATTCAAGTTTGCAATGTTTAAACTAGACTTTTAAATATTAAAAGAATAAAGACTATTAATGAAATGAAACAACGCTAAAGTAGATCTTGTTTACAAGTTCGGACCAGTTTACATTCCGTTCTCATCACATATTTAAAATACTCCTACTCCCAGTAATTACACATTTGTCCCATGGTAATCGGACACTTCCTTCCGACCGTCCAGTCGACGAGGCTAATAAACTGACACCAAAGTATCAACGATGGCGCGCCATTTCATCACAAGTTCTAAGTGGACTGTTGACTTGAATCATACAGATGATTACAAGAAAACCCTAGGCTACCAAATGCTATACAGAAAGCCATGAGGAGATGAATTAGAGTTTCTAAAATTTGGAATATCCATTTTCAATTTCATAAAACAACATTAAATATTGAATAAGTTTTGATTCAAAGATGTTAATTATCGATTATTTACGCTTGTTGCACTTTATGGAATTCAAAAAAGGATTCAAGATAACAAAATAACTTTTTGGTCCAACATTCACCAACTCAATTTAATTACAAGCGAATTCCAGGATTATTTATGGTATTTTGTGTGACGTCATAAACATGTATAGTATATTATAAATGGCAATCATTTGTCTGAGACTCTAATGAAAGGATGTGTAACGACATGAACATTGTAAATGCCTCTTTAAGACACTCATTTTTCATTCCAATTAATGTCAGGACGTAATTAGGAGTTTGTTTTTTATTCTTTCATGCACAGGGTAGGCAAATCCTTATTTTAAAATATAAATATAAGAGAACTTCTATGTTGATTATAAATATGAATTACTTTAGAATTAATATATAATAAAGAAGAAACGTGTTTAGAAGCAATTGTTCTGATAGAACGCTCAAATTTACTGTATGCTGCTATATACGTATATCAAATGATTTGAAGTTTTAAAGTTGCACCTTAAGTAACTATACCTCACGCTTCTTTAGTGACTGGTTCGCTAATTAAACATATTTAATTGTAATCTGTAACGTTTGTCATCCCAATACAACAACGACCGAACGGATAATTTGAAACTTAATTGGTTGCGCTTGACGAAGGAAAAAAGTTCCAATTTACGTTAAGCTTCTTTGGCGAATTGGAAATTTGGACGGAAAAGCAAGGCTATACGAATTTACATTTTTACTGCGTCTGAATTCTCAAAACGAGGCTATTTGTTACTGGGAATAAATTGGACCATTGTTATTGCAGACCACAACCTAACTAAACAAAAATTTACATGGCGTACGCCACTTTATAAACACATTCACGTATACGATGTATGTATAACGTATAGAATCACAGCTTCAAATTTCGTTATAGTTTGAGATTATCTGAAATTATGAGAGCCGACATCCGACATAGAAGGTTGTGCCGATAACTTCACGATAAATGTTGAGAATCTAGCGACTAATGGGCGTAGCAGCACCGACAAAGTTAGACTAGAAACGAAAAGGGCGTTACACTTCATACGAAAAGGAGAGACAGCGAGAGGCTATTAGAGAAGAGAAGGTTAATAGAGGAGAATAGAGGGGTAGACAACTCTTTATAGATCATTAGGCAATAATGTAAGCAAACACGCACAAACGGGTTAGAACAGAAGCCATGCGCGATTGAAAATTTTGCATCAGCTGCTTTTTTTTTGCATGTTCGAACAGAATTGACCCCATTCCATTTCATTCCATTCCACAGTGTTATGTCTTTACGGTAGTGGTATTCCTCTGTGCCTTATTCGCGAAGATAACGAAAAGAAGCTGGAGAATATATATATAGGGACGAATTTTAAAACGGATTGAATACATTTTTTATAAAAGCGATTCTTTAGTTTTTTAAACGGTTCCTTCTTGTAAAAGAGACCAATTTTCGGGTGTTGAATACACTTTATGAAAATGGCGAAAGATATTCGTATTCTGATTGAACAGAAATGATTGCACAATTGAATGATTCACTTTAGTAATGAAACGACTACACTCAACTTAATAGTGTGATGAAATATATATATATATATATATATATATATATATATATATATATATATATATATATATATATATATATATATATATATATATTTTATAACTAATTAAAAATCCAAATTTCTAAAATGTCCTTGTCAATAAGGAAGTTTGCAAAATTGGTTAGCGACGTCCTGTAATAATTTTAGCGAAGGTTATTCTTGTGCATATATGAGCATTAAATATCTAGTATTAAAGGTTAGATAAATAAAAATCAATGAAAGAATTTCAAATTCTTTGATTAATAGAATAAGGTATGCACAGTTGTTTTGAGTAAACAACTGAAAGTACGTCAATTATCAAAAAAATACGCTAAAGTATGTTTCTTTTTTTGTAAACAGTGTACTCTAATTTTATCTAAAGGCGTGTATACACAAAAAAATATATGTTAGGGTCAGATTTACATTATCAACAAAGAAATCCATTTCTTTCGCTGCCATCTGTCACTTGGACAGATTTCCATTTTTTTTTCGCATAACGTTGAATGTAAGTTTTCGTTTTTCTATGTCAACGTTGGTGGACATATTCAAGGAGGAAACATACGCGCGTGTCACTAACGTTTGACAAATAGTGACAAATCAGTGATCACTTCCGATGCTTGTCACGGCAGTGATATTATTAAAACCAGTATTGGCCAAAACTGTTTCTGAGCATGTTACAAATTCCATCAGTTTTTTTTTTTTTTACAATATATATATATATATATATATATATATATATATATATATATATATATATACCTACATATGGCATTCTAAAAAGAACAGGCTGCATATGAGGAAGTGTCATTCTTTTCCAATATTTAAATTTTTTATATTTAGTAGAACCATAAAAAACCGTGTTTGATTTGCATTTGTTAAACATTTATTCTCGCATTTCCCCCAATGGAAACAAGTAGCAGTTTAAATGTTTATCAAAAGCACAAATTCCTATTGTCGTAATCCATTGGTAATATGTATTGATTCCTAAATCGAATCGGTTGGATTAGGGCCGTATGTAGTTCCGGGTTAGATTGTAAAGTCGCCTGGATTACTGATGTATTGTGTTCCACAGAACATTTGGCGAATAAATCAATTTAATTAGAATTTAAAAGGGCTTCACTGTTATGGACAGTTTGAAAATAAAAACCGCTATTGATAATAATGAAACATAAATGAATATGTATGTTGGTCAGTGTAATTTTAAAATGAAAACATTTTTATTTAAGTAAACATGAACAAATTTGCGAATGTAAATATATATATATTTCCGGAATACTGGTAACACGATGCGTTTTAACTAGGAATACGTGATGTTTGAAAAACATTTAAAAAACGAACATTCATTTGTACGTTTTCCGTAACAATTAGCGTGTTCACGAGCCAGGCTATGCATGTGGCGCTGCGGTAGGATTTTGCACGTGTGTACTCACGTATGTACGTGAACACACGAACGCGCGGTCGACACAGAACATGAACTTTTAATCAAAACCCCTGGTCTGTTTCACGTAATCAGTTCAGTTAAGAACATACAGTTTGTGGTAGATCAAATTTCTTTCTACTGAATAAAGTAGTTATTTTTATCAATAATATAGCGGAAAGAATTTAATAAAATGCACAAAACCACACTGTCGCAATAAATACATATTTGAATTTATTTTCAAATAAATCATTATAAACACAGATAATTATTAATTACCAATATAAATATATTTAACTATTAAAATAATTAAATTTTCAATTTATATTCATTGAAACAAACTATCATAATATTATTAAAATATTTATTCCTAATTGCAATGCAAACGCTATCAAATTTCATATAGATTATATAAAAAGATATGGACGTTGGGATGCACATTTGCGAATTATGCAAATGAGTGCGATAGCAGAACATTAATCAATATAAAGTAAATTAATTATGTAAAAACCGTCACGGCTTGCTTGATTTATTTTTGATGGTGGGTTCTGACAAGCAAGAACAAGTCTGTCAAATGTATAGGGGTTGATGCATGTATATTTAATCATTTCGTAAGTAAATTATAAATGATTTAAACGAAAAGCAGTTTCTGTTTCTGTTCGATTGGATTTTAAAAGCGTAATGTAGTTGCAAAATTAGTTCAGCGATCACACTATAGATTTCGCCCTTAAAAGCTCTGTAATCTATTAGTTATTCGTGGTGGGTTTTTATGATATTAAGATAAAATAATGAATCACCAATTCGCGAAACCTTGAACAAGTATTCACGCAAAGTTCGCCGAATATATGCGCGTAGGATAATCAGTCGCAATTTCGCGTAACTTAACAAAATACAAAGGAATTTCACTCACCATCAACTAAACAAAATGGGCTTACAACACGCGCCGAACCCAGTATCGCATTAATATATATATATATATATATATATATATATATATATATATATATATATATATATATATATATATATATATATATATATATATATATATATATATATATATCTATTTATATATATATATATATATATATATATATATATATATATATATATATATATATATATATATATATATATATATATATATATTTATATATATGAAATAAACAGTTGGTGTCCTTAAGGTCACGTAAAAAATTAATATACTGCTCAATAAAAACACCATTAGAATATGTTTAAATATAATTTTCTCCTAAACACCTCAACGAAGAGAAAATTATTTAACACACAATTATTATCTTTAGATCGGCCTGAATATAAAATTATAAATCGAAATATATAATCCTATTTTAAACATATGCCGTTTTGATTAAATTGTGGATATCTATTTAAGACGACTCTGTTCATTTGGATAAAAATTGATATAGATAAGAAAGTTGTGTTAGCTATAAAAATTAAAGCATCGTATTTACTGGAGTAATGCACGCAGCGCTTCGATCGGCGCGAAGATGAAGCGTGAATAATATGTGACATGACTGAATTGTGGGTTGGGGTGAGTTGGACCAGTTATAAATAGAATTGAGCGCGGTTATCACAAACGGAAAATCTACTGCACGCGTTGGTTACTCAACGACCTTAAAATGCAAATTGTACCACTTTATCAGGGGGCTGTAGAAAACGACGGGCTCAACCAAACGCGGCGGAGGGATGTATTTAGATTTAGGGGATAGTTGGGATGACCCCTCGTAAAAGGATGAAATCCATTACTTAAGGAAATAAGTCGAGATAGAAAATAAATGTGCATTTGTGGGAATGTAAACAAGAAATTGCTTAGAAATCTAACAGGATAAAATATATTTACGTATTCATATTTAATAACTTACAAAATTTGATGTCAAACATGTTATCCACAATCCCCTTTGCCACCACGGACTTATAACTTATAACACTGGCATTAACCTACTTCGTGTAGGTACAAAAACATAAATGGTATACGCGAAAGGCAAAAAAAAAAATGGATTATAACCATCACCAGTTTCCCCTATTGTAAACGAGGCTTTAAAACGTCATAAATTAATTTCACATAAGGGCGGCATTACAAAAACCAAAAATTCATAATCTCGGAAATTTAAAACCGCACAAGACAAATGTGAAATGTTTAACATAGGGGTGGGCATTTCATCCCTCTCGAACCAGTGGCGGCGGTGTGAGAGTTATGTCAGGCATATACATATCTGTGTTGGTCCATATTATAGGGTTGACCAAATGGGCAATTTGTTTTAAAATATATGTTTAATTAGGGTTTACGGGGACGCTGCAGTTATTTACTGCCGTAGGGCTGTTGGAGTGGCGAAATTAGAAACTACAACATGTGCTTCAAAGTGCTATTACCCACCCAACTCATTTAAATTGTTGATTTTAACGAATGATTTATTTGTATAAGATGAAATGTATCTTACCTAAGTGTACATAACAATATTCCATTTGAAAGAGAGAACGAAGCAATAGATAGTAATATAAGATGTGTTTTTGTGCTCTTTTTGAAATATGTTTTAGATTTGGAGCCATGGTTTTCAGAAACAAAAGAGAAAAATGTATTAAGTGTTATTAGGTATAGTATATATTATTTGGTAGGCAAGTGTGTCACTAGGAGTGCATTCAACTCCTCTAATGTGGCTTTTGTGTGTGTGTGTGATCGATGTTTAAGTGCACATAGGGCAGTGTGAAGTTAGCCCCATTAATAATCTTTGCCATCTGCTGACCAGTAATGCACAAATATGTAACACAACGTTATATATTTTGTGTAACATATAAAACCGCAACTGCAAGTCCTTTACATTGTTTAAAAATCGAAACAACGGAAGAGAAAAACATTTGTAGAAATGGAATTTAATAAAGAACACTTGTAGGTAGTGAATACGGTTACGAACATGAGTATTCTTCTATTTTGAAATTAGTTGAAAACTGTACATTTCTAACTACAAAGGCTTAGATATAGTTTCGACATTAATAGCGAAATGTCAGAGCTCAGAAAGCAGCATCTTTCTTCTATGCAACACATCACAGACAGTTATAATAACGGTACCGTTTCTAAGGAACAGTAGTCTTACATATATATATATATACCTATAACTGTTTCACCTGACTCAATTTCATAAAGACACGTGCCGTTTAAATGTGTCAAACGTTGAAATTAAATTTCATTTTAATAGATTTGAAACCCACAGTTACAGTTATCACCAAATACGCAAGGAAGAGCTTTATTTAATTACTGTGAGAACTCTGCGAATTTACAGTTATTTTAGTTCACTTCAATTTAAAACAAAAACACCATTTTTTTAAATACAATTTTAGCAACGGTTACATTTGATTGTTCACTTCACATCCAACGTGTTGAGTTTTAATGTTTTCCAAAACGAACCTTGAGCAACTTTTAATATTTATCCTATTAGGTATATAAGTTTATAACTCGAGATGTTCATATATAAAATTGATAATTCATATTTATTTATTTAGTCAGTAAATATGTATGTATACTCAGTATACTATTTATAGTACCTAGCAAGTAAAACGTTTATCTAGTATAGGTCTATGATCCCGTAGTGAAAGTGACTTCATAATAAGAATATTGAATGTTTTTGAGTTACTGTGTTAGTGTACAGATATACTCATTTCCTGCCTCATACACTCTCTATTATTTAATTTATTAATAAATACACAATTACAAATGTGTCATTTCGAACATTCATTTCATAAAAGGACCAGAAATATGTTCGTAATCATCATTTGCTTATTTTATATATATATATATATATATATATATATATATATATATATATATATATATATATATATATATATATATATATATATATATATATATATATATATATATATATATATATATATATATATATAGATATATATATATATATATATATATATATATATATATATATATATATATATATATATATATATATATATATATATATATATATATATATATAATATATATATATATATATATATATATATATATATTGTGTTCTACTCGTTTTATTTTCGTCGCTTTATCAGCTTTGAATAAAATTTTAATCATGACAAAAATTGATCTAGAGATTTTAGCGAAAATAAAACGTTTAAACTTTCCCTGAATCAAGTCAGACTATTTTTTGGAATAACATCTGTCTGTCTCTGTGTGTGTGTGTGTGTGTGTGTACTTATCTAAAATGAAATAGGTACTACGTATAAGAAAGTCCAGTGCAAGCAGATGTTTTATATAAAATAAACGAAATGTTATATACGAATATCTAGAAATGGCGGTGCAGTCAGTACCTATATAATATTATTACAAAATAGTCACGATATGAAGCAACTGAAGTGGTACCTTAGTAGTAGTTAATAAAAAGTGAATCGTATTTGAAATTGTCTTTTTATGTTGATGTTACAACTATAATATTTTATGATGTTTACTTGTTCTTATGCGGTGCCTTACGACCAATGTCTTGCATGGTGAAATAGAAAGTTTATAACTTGCTTATATTGAGGCTATATGTTCACCGAAAATTAATTTGCTTAAAAAACAACATAAAGAACAATGGACAACATTGTTTTGGTTGAATAACCAACATCTTTCCGTGAAATAGAAAAACGCCTTGCATTCAGCAATCTCTTCCATGAAACCACTTGTATATTAAGGTATATACGTAATTATTCGCTACTCATACACAATAACATGTACTGTCAACATGTCACCATGCATCTTGCTCTCTTGTTACTCATTAAAAACACGGGATTATGGGTGAGACGTATATGTATGTATATGCACATACAACACACATGAACTCAAGAGTCATAACCTAGATTTAGTAAACATCACACATTTGAAGTGTGGATTTTACTTTAATAGAGTGCGACATGATTTCTTTTCCACATCCAAATTTAGATTTACAACATTTAATATCTTAAGCAATGAAAACAACTGATTTATATTTCATTTCGACAAGAAATGAGCGTAAAATATTTTTTGTCGCTGGTTTTAATTTAAATAAAACAATCGCAGTTTTCAATTTAGTTTTAAAAGAAAATCTATGCTTTTTAAATGTTCAATTGCCGCAAAGAGAAATTCCAACTTTCTCACTTTCTAAATAGTATGATAATAGAACCTAATATGTGTTAACGAAAATAATTGTTATTATTCATTGCGTTTATACACTGTCCATCAAAGTTATGAGTTAATATTAGACATTCTTGATGACGTATTCATTTAATTTATAATTAATATACCTAATGGCACAGCAGGTAGAGTAATTGCATTCGAAAATTATAAGGCAATATTATGGAAAGTGTACTTTTCATTATTGGATTATCGATCTATATCATTACATTAATTAACTTTTTCACCCGTTTATGAATAGATACATGACAGAAATTCTAACTTTTATATATTTGGGGAAATATTTTTTAAATCATTAAAACTGTCGATCAAAGAGTAAAATCTATGATAGTTTTTATGAAATATTAAATGTTTTCTATATAGGTATAATACAACGAAAATTACAATATTTAAAAGTTAAATTATTTACTGTTAAAGACGCGTTTAGACATATGTTATAGTTAAATTTCTAAAATGTATTCAATTTAATTTTTTTACAATAAAATTTGTCGAAATAGATGTAGTACCTAATTTGCGCCAAAGTCACTTTAGCATTAGGCGCTATATTTGACAAAGAGGAAGTGGAAAACCGAGAGAAGAGAGATACCGGAAGTGTATTGGTAAGAGAGAGGGCGATCGGTTGTAAATCTCAGGGTGACAGGTCATGCGGGTTAATTACCCGGTATCACCAAGGGCAACCGACACCTGATTCCACTAACCAACCCCTTTCCCAACCCCACTTCCTCCGCACCGGTACACCACTTGATACAAGCAACCTACGCGAAATATAACCTCTTTCGACCTCCATATCGTACGACGCGATAGGATAGTTAGATGCGTAATATCTGACTTTTAACGTACAATTAATTATTTTAATTACATTCCCAAGTAGACGCGTTTGAAATTGTTTATCAGGCCATTTACGTTTGCCAGGTAGCTTTTCGTTCTTATCACTAAAAATAAGGAAGTCTTTGAACTTTTAAAGGACAAGGATCTAAGCTAAATACTTTATTAATAAATATTTCGTATTTGATCTTTCGTTTATATAACGTTTGTTGTTAAACGAATAAATTTATCAAATTTAACTTGTTGAAGCATCTAAAATAAAATATTTTCAGTCAAAATTAATGAAACCTGTAATTCTATAAGGCTAATCCATAAAAAAAATTAAGGCGTTTAAATTATAATTTAATTGTATTCCAAATGAAATATATGTTTTATATATATACTAGATATATATATATATATAATATATATATATATATATAATATATATCTATTATATATATATATATATATATTATATATATATATATATATATATATATATATAAATATATATATATTATATATATATATATATATATATATATATATATATATATATATATATATATAATTATATATATATATATATATATATATATATATTTATAATATATATCAATCAGAAATACTAAATGCACAGTCGATAAAAATGAATATGTACAGTATTTTAGCAGTGAACATATTTTTATTTCCGCCCCTATTTAGTAAACCGGAAACCAGTTGAACATCCGGTATTATCAGTGCTCGGTTACCAATTACTAAGCAAATGAGATAGATAGTGTTAATTAAATACAAGAAACGTTTCTACACACAAAGATGGTATCATTTGGACACCCTTGGCTGGTAATCTCATTACAACGAGAGAAGAAAAAAATTGTCCCCAAGACAAACCGAGGACATAACAACACATTGGAGAAAAAGAGGGATGGAATATGGGCGGAGGTGGCGACGCGCTACGACTCTCCCGGGAACTTATTGATTTCCCATGTTATAAAGCCGAACAGAGAATGATGTTTTACGTTATTCGTTGCGATTCTTTTGTACTACTAGAGCGTTACTTTCAGCTATTCACAATGGCCATAGTGTTCAGTCGGACACACAATTGTGGTAGGTATATCTATCTGTCTGTCTATCTATCTATCTATCCGGGTGAACACTAGATTTTAAGACAATTCACAATTTACTTAAAAATAGATCAAAATTTATTACTAGTATATACAATTAAAAAAAATAAATAGACAGATATTTATGATTCTATTTTTATTTAAAAAGTAAATATTTTTACGAAAATAGATGTATTTTGAACGCTAGGTATAAATTACTCTTCTAGTGGTTACAGCTGATAAAAATGTGATTTATAATAGCAAAAGCTTGTCTTCATATACTTAGTTTATCTTGTCATAGAAGTTAGATGAATTGGTACTACGTCAGATAAACAATCTAATAATACTTAAAGTTATCTTTGTATGGCGGATAAATGTTGGGTATGGAAGACGAAATTGTACAACGTGTAGAAATAGAATTCGTTTATGAGTGATACATTAACAGTAATATTGTCTATACGTTATAGACTCATATTTTATTCAATCAACGAAACAATTCGTATTTTAGTAAGATAATTCATAATTTATTAGAGCTATTGAATTATGCATTATACCTACCATTGTTCTGGCGCAGTATATATTAAGAGCATATTTACAAATTATCCTCATGCATAATGTAGATTATTCCCATAAAATAATAACTGATTTAGAGTTAATCATAGCCGCTATAAAACGGTCCATTACTAGCGTAAACAAGCATTAGTCTCACCTAAACTTTGGCATAGCGAATATTTGTATAAGTAAATAATATATACCATCTAGATACTTTTGGCAACTGCCGATTAATAATAATAATTCATTTAAAAACAGATGTCGTTAGTTCATGTTTAGGCAATTATTAAATATTTTTTAACGCCTATACATTTATAGACAAAAACATCAAGATCAAACAAATACCTATTGGATCGATTATAGATTTTGTTGTTGTTGGTGTTTTAAACAATTTTCTAAAGTCGTTACTTGTTTGGGGCCCAATAACTCCGGAAATAAAATGCCAAGTGGATTTAAATTGCGAGTTGCACGAATTGTGTACTTATAGATTATATATACCAAATTTGGTGTTAATCTGTTAAGTATCTTTAGAGGAGAAACGGCGACAAATGTTGGTCTTACGAGCGAACAAACAACGATTAACATCCTATGGGTATATATGAGTTATATATATTTAGATTCAAGGCAATAAAAGACGAAGTTTTGTGTTAAAAAAATACTTCAATGCGAGTTACTTATAGACACATAACCGAATGCACTTCGGTATTACATGTTTTTATTAGAACATATCTAAATAGAATAAACTGTAATTGATAACAGGGGAATATGACACATGAAAGTGAATTGCCGCACCCTGTTTCTGGAATGATGTTATGTTTATGTAAGATTTAAAATATGAAATATATAAAGTGCTGCATGAGAGCCGAGACCTGATACAGGATACCATATAGCCCTAAATAATCTCATTATTTATGGATGGAGTTTGATACTTTTGGACTAAAATACTTTACTTAAAATGGCGACCAAGTTTTCGCAGACATATTATTAGAACCGGTGTGGTGTGGTGCGTTGCGTTGGCGCCATATCATATTTCGTAGGTCGCGGCCTACATTGAATGGATGGATAGATGGAAAAGCTTTGAAACTGATTTCAATATAAAACTTATACTATTAAGTATTATGGACGTTTGTTACTGTGTATGTGTACGTAAACAACTGTAAAATCGTTTCCTTCTGGGTCAAGGTGACGCCAAACATTTATTTCGAATGATTAGCACTTTGAAACGTGATAAAGAACTATTATAGCTATCACATTCCAATTGTTTGTTTATTTCATTTGTTCCATTCATTATTATTATTATGTTACTACTAATGCAAATCTCAGCAATTATTGTATAATATTCAATATTGACTCATATCGAAAATCGACACATTTTCACTCATTCGTTTATTCAAATCGAAAATTATTATTTTTATTATAAAACGACATTAAAATAAGTAACTTACATCATTAAACTCCCAAAATACATGTAGATTTGTGCACATACCTGAAACAAAAATAAATATATTAAAACACAAACATAACTAGAAGCAATTTTTTTAAAAATAAACAATTTGTTTTTATTTACAATACATATTTGCTTCAAAATTAAAGCAAATTTGTAATTCTGTAATGAGAGTGGGTAAATATTTACACAACTTATTAGAAAATGCTTTTAAAATTATGGTTTACTTTATAAATTAGGAAAGATAAGTATGTTCGATTATGATTAGATAATTGGTGCTTTGAAATGGTGTAAAGCTTAGTCATAATTAACAAATCGTTATACAAAATTGTATACTTCTGAGAAATGTATGAAATACTTTTGTAGATTTTCACAAAATATAATAAGACCTTCAGAAATATTTATAACCCATTTACACCCATTCGCATTTTAACAACCTTTCGCCATTCTACTCTATTTTTATTTTGCTTCATTTGAATCATGAAGTTCATCATACATGCTCTTTGATTCCGTTTGTACACAACTCTTTCGCACATACATTTATTCTCAATCATATTTAACCACTTATAAAATGAATCAATTAATTTACTTTTTAACACCATAAATCCATAGCCGCAGTGCGCTACCCTGGTATACCGATATTCCTCAACTTAGACACGATTCACGGCTTACATACTATATGTATACAGAAAACCATATATTTAATTATTCAGCACTTGGCCTCTGCGAGCACCGAACAGCGACTGAGTACATTTTTGTAAGAGCTACGACAACCTCTTTCATGTTATACTTATTCCTCTTTCTCAGTTAATTGTGCGCTGTTTTCAAGACGAAATTGTTTGATCTTGGACCACAAACCAAACACACACAACCAGATATACATTTGTAGAGACAAATACATAAATATATAAAATAAATAAACACTTATTGACGTAGCTTTTTTAATATCATAACGTGCTCGCAATTTTCTTTGATAGCCGCCGTTACTAAGAATGAACTTGTTTACGGAAATTGAGTTGCTTTATAGTGTTTATAAACTTAAAAGAATCGATAGAGAATCAATTTGTTTGATTAGAGAAGTGCTTTGTTTGTTTAATTACGCTTGTTTTTGATATATATATATATATATATATATATATATATATATATATATATATATATATATATATATATATATATATATATATATATATATATATATATATACATATATATATATATATATATATATATATATATATATATATATATATATATATATATATATATATATATATATATATATATATATATATATATATATATATATATATATATATATATATACATATATATATATATATATGAAAGAAAATTACGTAAAATTAGTCCAATATAAATTCAACATCGATTACCAATATCAATAAAATAAAATATTCTTTAATATTTAAACTGCTTATAAAGCAAATGTTTGCTATAAAAATAAATACGCTATTGAATGAACTAGTATATATATTTATAATGAACCAATAATATATTTATGTAAATAACGACCTTGAACTTTAAGAAATTCAACCGGAGATAATTTGAATAAATATTTCATATTGTCACCCGGACATAGTTCAAATAATACAACAAATCACGCCATACCCCACTAAAGTGCACTAGTCGATAGAATCTGTGATCCAAGTAGTTTAATTTAGCGTATAAATGAAGTGTTTTGTCTAAAAGATCTTTGGAAACGATACAAAATAAATAACATTGAAATCGGATAGTATTAAAAATATTTTTAATAGTGCATCACCGGTTTGTAACATAATAGCCAGTGTTGAAAACTGAACATACCTCAACGTCATCCTGTCCCTGTATATAAAGAAAACTAAACAAACAATAGCGTCACCTGCATTACACCGGAGCTGAAGCGAAGCTGAAGCGGCCTGGTTACAAAACCTGCGTATAACATCAATGCGTAATACAAGATATTTTCTTTGTTAAGTGTTGCCAACTATGACGAAGCAATTGCAATTGTACCTACACCAATTCTTTCATTTTTGTCGCTTCAATTTTATTTTATATACCTAACGCCGGATATTATAAATAATGACCTTTAATTATCAAGGAGTTTATTATTTCTTTAAAACAATTTCCAAAACTAGACTATGCGTTTATCAGTTAAATACAAACATTCAATTTAGTCAACAAAAAAATCAATGTTCTATTTGCTCAGTATCGATTCTTTAAATACGAAGAGTGACACACACACACACAATTCCAGATGTACCATGACAGACCTTTTGTTCAGAAGGAATCAACCGGTAACATCATCTGATGGTAGCTCAGAGTTGTAGGATCGTTCTAGGTAAGGCATCAGGTATATACATATACCTGTATGGATGGTGTGTGTGTGTGTTCGGGGTAGATTTACGAGTGTTGGGCCCCTACAGGCGAATGGATATTTATGGGACTGACTGTAGAGACATTAGACAAAGAAGGGGCTACAGATGCCGGTCTGCAAGGCAACTAAAGCGGCTACGGCTAGGTGAGATGGGATTCCTTCACGGTATCAGACCCAAGCTACGGCAATGAATGCATGGCATGGCATGGTATAGCATGGCATAGCATAGCCGCGGCAATCGCCTTCTCTTAGAAAGTCGAAACTCTCGTGTATACTAAACGTATATTATAGATGTCTGCCGAATCCGAGTGTAAATCGAGATGGTTAGATTTCAATACTAAAAAGACTACATATTTACATGGAAATATTTAACTAATAGCAAGGAAAACATTAAAAAACAAAGCAACAATAAATAGTCGATTCAGAAATCATTATAAATAAACTGCATATATTCCTGTAGCGTAACCTTAATTTGTATGAGAAAAGTGAATTATTACGAATTTGAAAAAAAAAAAATGTATTTTATATTTTCTAAAATTAATAACGTCCTTTTGGCATATCTTCAGAAGTAAATATGTATTAAATACAATGATGTATTAGATACCTAATGAGACGGGTATTTAAATATATTACATTGAATTAAAATTGATTTGTTATCTATATATCCAAATAATATATATTAATGACCGCATTTATCCATAGATTATTGTTTAGTCAATAAAAAGCATATTTTTGAATATAAATATCTCTGTTTATGTCTTTTAATCAATTCGTTCTTTGTTTGTTTGTTTTTTTTTTCAAATATATAGTAACATTTATCCTTCGTAGAAAATTGGTAATTTGAGACCAAAATTCCAAATACTCCGGAAATGGCAAATTTAATTTGCCACCATCTTCGCCAAGCTATTTATCAGGCCTGTTGTGGTTTCGTTTTTTATTTTGCTTTACCATCTTCCTAGTATACAGAAAAACCCGCACGTGTGATATAAATTCTCATTTTGACCGGATTTTGTTATTATTGTCAGTCAGGTTAGAGAAAAAAAAAATTCTCCTTATATCGTGTCATTTAAAGATAACTCTATTGTGAAATTTCATTTTATGATGTATTGTATTATTTCCGACGAGATTTTAAATTATTGCTTGGTTATCTTAAGAAGTGTATATATTTTAAGTTTTTTTTTTTCGTTGCTTCTACAACTTTAACTATATGTTTGTTAATTAAAACAAAGTTTCAATAATACCAAGAATTATTTATTTTATTTATTGCCATCAAGGGCATTGTAACTATTTATTGTATTGTAATTGAATCACGTATTACCAACCAAACAGGAAGAAAAACATTATTGGTTTACAAAATTAGACACGTTTTTCATTTATAATTTATTGTTTTACAGTTTAGTGAGTTTTTAGTGCGGAGGAAGCTTTCTTGGCCTTATAAGTAAACCATAATTTGCAAATTGTATGGTAATTTTTGTGTAGGATTTTTTATAAATTTGAATTTAATTTCTAACTGTTGTAATTAATTTGCATTGGGCGGGAAGAATGATGTCTAATGTAGGTACTACATTCGATTCAAGGTCTACACATATTGTTTGTCAGTGTATCCGTCTCTAACGCATCAAGTACGATTACGTAGTTTAGAATATATTTTCTGTACCGTTGTGTAAGTAGGTTTGATACATTTACAGATCATAATAAAAGTTAACTGTTATTTTGTCGCCGTGTTTTATTAATAAAAGTCCGTCGACTTTTAGCTCAATTCAAGTCAGTTACCGCCTACGCTTCTTTACATACGTATAGACTACAAGTGAACAGTGGGTCGGGCGACGGTCGCGTTCGGGTCGTTCACCGACAACACGGATATACACTGCACTGAGTGCGATTATTTGACGCGGCCCTGCTACTGACGTACACCACTGGTGTCACCGTCGTACCAGTGTGTGCCTAGCAGCGAAACAACACCACGGATGGACATAGAACACGTGCACTTTTGCGCTACTGCTGTTAGTGACATCTGTCCGTTACGAAACATACGGGCCTAATTACTGTACGTAAGGGGCGAGTTTTTAAAACTTGTTCTATATTAGGTACAATCACTCAATTTCTATAGACATCTTGGGGGCACACATGTGATATGAACACATAAACATATTTGTAAATAATTTTAAAGCTAAATTGGAATCATACACACATCAATTGGAGTGGTAGAAACCTCCTTACAAGCTTTCGTCATTCAACTCTATCTATACATAACTAGTTATAAACTTAATAACGAGCACTAGCGCATGAAGTTAGTTGCAAGTTGAATTGGATGTCTTTTTATTATATTTAAATGATTTAGAAGCAAAGTAATACAAGTGTAATACAATTATACTTATGTATATTTAATTTATTCTGATATATTTCGGCCATGTCCGACATTTGAATTACATAAACCATTAATTTTAGACATTTGTATTTAATGAACAAGTAACATTTGCATATGTCTTGAATTAATAGTAATATATAAAGTACTTACGAGTACATTGAATAGTACTTTACATTTAATAAAAGCTAACATTACTACATGTAGTACTAGAGAGTATATTTAAATAAATTTTAAAATTGTAAAATGTTTCTAACTTATTTAGAAGAGCCTCGATTATAAATTATAATTTATAATGGTGCACCAAAAACATCAAAGTATCTATATGAACTTGACAAAATATAGTATTTTTTTTTTTGAATTTATTTAGGTAAAGGTAATACTGTCACGGACATGTTACGAAATTTGTTCAACATTTATAGAAATTAGATTTGAAGGTTTTCTCGATACCGTGAACACATGAAGACATATAGATATTTCGCATAAACTAATAAATAAACGAAATTACGTCAGACTCTAAACTTTAAAGTAATTCTCTTAAACGTGATTTGATTATATAAATAATTACCAATTTTATATTCGTAACTAAAGTAAAGTCACAGTGCAGTTTATTATATAATATAACTAATAATAAAAAATCATAATTGATTTCAAGGTCTATTCATACCGGAAAAGAAATTAAAAAAATTAAAGTTTATCGATTATATGCCTAAAGAAAAAAATAACGTCATGGTTATAGAAAATTATCTAATCTTATTATATAAAGTAATTTTAAACACTTCGTAAATGTTTTCTAATATATTACTTTATCGAACACGTAAAAATGTTTAATTATTGGTTAAAAATGTAGTAAATATTAATACATATGCATAACTTCATACCTATTCCTATCAAATGGGGTGGTAGAAACCCCTTACGTATTAATACATTTTTAGGTTCACGAGTATACATTAGGGAGAGTTTTATATATATATATATATATATATATATATATATATATATATATATATATATATATATATATATATGTGTAAACTTGATCTTAAAAACAATAAGGTGACCAAAAACTCGACACAATTCGACCGAATGAACGATGGAACCTGTTTTTGGGAAATTAGCATAAACCGCTTCGAGCAGCGCGTGTATTTCAGTTTTTGCTGTATCTTCTGGTCTATCTAGTCTATATAGAGAACAAGAAACCAAACCAACTCGATTCGTTTCACTGCTCTAAATTTCGATTTTGGCCGTTGGCCAACTGGTCTCTGTTTATTTTGGTTTGTGCTAGCGATATATAAAAATGTCATCTATACAGTAACTAAGTATATACTTGATTATGTTTGCTTTAAAAATTAATATAAATAGTTTTAAATATGTTTCAAATATAAGTATACCTAATAATGGTTGTTATTTTTCACAATAATAAGTGGATAAATATTATTGAGATTGAGTTGTGCGAAAGAAATATTGTGAGTAGACTCTGAATAAGGCAAAAGATGTTTGTAAAGTTCGAGTTTTAATGTCAAGATGTGAATGGGAAGTAAAAGATTTTCTGCCACTCTATTTGATGGGAATATGTATGGAGTTATGTATGTATTTCAAAAAAAAAAAAAAAACTACAAGGCGAATTGGAAGTAGTATATATATAAAATAGAATTAATGAAAGTTTAAACAAATTAAATATGCTCTAAAATCAATAGATGAATTATTGTTAAGGGTTTTCTGCCACCCTATTTGATGGAAATCGGTTTGTATGTATGAATAATTGAATTTCTTAAAAGTACGATTGAAAACATATAATTCGACGGAAATACCAAGTGACACCGAAATGTGAGTGATTGCCACACAAATAAATCAAACATTTGTATCGATTTCACAAGAAAGATCTTTGAAATAAACTGGGACAAACAAGGTATGTATTTTCGAAATGTTTTAAACTTTGAGGCAACCATAGATATTTCTTAAAAACGAAGAATGCAACGAATAAATTCTTTTAAACTTTTCAAAGCGAATCGATTGTGTTACGGTCGCCTTTGTTAACCCATGGTAACCTGAGGATCCAAGTTGGACCAAATAGCAGGTATACGAAGTAGGTATAGTCATATAATTTTACCCAAAGATGAAAAATACCATTTTAAAAGTAATAGGACTAATCAACATAATTTAACAAACAAAATAAATTAGCACATTAATTTTCTAAATATTTCTCGAATTTTACCCAATTTTAATAAAGAATCAAACCATGGAAATTATTGATGAGAAAATAATAACATTTTTTTTTATCATTACACCTAGATTGTTTATAAGATTATATAGGTCAAAAGTATTATGCTATTGTTAAAAAAAACAAAGAAAAAACTGAGCAAAACAGATTATTTAATGACGTCAGTCATTGCTACAAAACTGTGTTGTTAGTTACTGTTACCAGGATGATTCATAAGAGTTGATGAATTATATAGTATTTAGCTAGAATTTTTGGTCGGTTTACTTATATACTTCCAACAGTCTTCAATGTTTTTATCAAATAATAAAAATAAAAAGTTTCAAATGTATGAACATTTTAATTAAATATTGATTCTAATAATAATATTTTGAATAAATAATATTCACATATACATACATAAGTAGTATGTAATATTAATAAACAGAAAAGTGCAAATGTAAACTGTGAAGTTTCTTGTCTCGACCAGACGACAAAAATGTTAATTTTAGAAATAACGCAAATGACAGAGACAAATCTAGCATATTTCGCACGGAATTTCGCATATTATGACAGACATTTATCATGCACAAAAATAAACCAACCTCACGGACACTGCGCAACTGTCATAATAAAATATACAATATTCCTTAATTAAACAGACACGACTAATTTAACAAATAATAATCATATGAAGTGCTGTTGCTGTTGACAACAAAGCTAAGTGTAGTCAAAGAAATAGTGTAATGAATTGTTGTATATGTACTACATGTAATAATACTCGAAGAAAATGTTTATTAAAATTTTACCAAATATTGTAAAATACCACCATGTAGGCTAGTTAAGTAGGTCGGTATGTAGTTGTTTAGAAGAGAAATACGTGCAAATAGTATGAGTTTGTCAGAAGGGTGCGGCTATAACTAGGAAATGTAATTCTTGTGTACCTTATCTGCAGGAATATTTCTGGAAGAAGTCATCGTTTGGATGAAGAATAAAGGCAGCATACAAATTATCCAAGGAATCCACCAAGTTGTAGTGGCGTGTAGCGAGCACTTTCAAATACAACCAAAAACGACACTTTTTGTTATTCACACTTCATTTTGACTGAAATGGAGCAACGTAGTGCGCCCAGCCAACGACAATCTACCGATCCATAACTATATGGATGCTAATTTATAATCGCATCATGCAAGAAACAACAAACAAAAACACAACAAGAATTTGCACAGCACACAAACACTAGCCTCTCGCACCCGTCAAACTCACTTTAGAAAATGGCCTCGTTCACTGTGGCACTGACAGCCAGTTACCAGTGTTGCCGCGAACAACCGTGCGCGACACCACTGCTCCAAAATAGATATAACTACTACCACTGTTCACAACACTACAAACATTTCAATACAATTCAACTTTAGAATATTACATATTAGTTTATTAATAACGTTGGATATTTTAAAATATACCTAAGCCTTTAAAAAACATCTTAATGCTTAACAATTTATTGAAATTAAACTTTAATTTTATTAGATTAAAATTTTTCACATTTGTAAAAATTGTTAAGGATTATTTAATGTTACTAAATATACACAAATACAACTTCATTTGTATTCTTTTATATCCCAGTAATATTATTGTAAAGCAGGAAATTTGTAAATCGCTGAAAAATATTCTTTTCCGAATGGTAAAA
Organism: Nebria ingens riversi; assembly: GCA_018344505.1. NCBI lineage: Eukaryota > Metazoa > Arthropoda > Insecta > Coleoptera > Carabidae > Nebria > Nebria ingens. Next base: position 256,656 of record JADQWA010001053.1, read on the forward strand.
CTGTAAAGCAGTACTTCGATTGGTCGAACCTTGACCTGGATATTAATTAAATTTGTGTTTATTTATTAATTTTTTGTATAAAACTATTTTAAATTGATTAAATAAAGCTTAAAGATAGCCAAAACTTATAAATATTTTTGTTGTAAAAAGATTTTAAATGTAAAATTATATTTGCGCTTAAATTCAAATACCTATAAACATATACAAAATAATATTTAAAGAAAAACATATAATCAAGAGAATTATTAATTTCACACAGAAAACCGTATTGTTTTATTTAAATTTATTTACTAAACCTTTAACTATTCATAAATAATTTTTAAAGCAAAAAATAAATACGATTTAATATATGTGCGTCCACCTATATGAGGCTATACACACTTTTAATAGAGTAATTTTAAATTAATTTATTAATTTCGGTCATTATATAACTTAAATTTGTTTAAATAAACCCTCAAAACATACAAATATGTTTATATAATTTTGTTAATATTAAAAATAATTGAAGAGACTCTTATTTAATATACGTGCGTCCATCTATTGGAAGTTTTGGAAACTTTCAATAGAATTGTTTTTATTTGATTGTCAGAATAATGTCATTTTGACAGTTCACAGCTGAAGGTTTTTAGTTTTGTGGCCATAATTATGTCAATTGAAGAGAATATATTAGATGATCAGTTGACATACGAAGAATACGAGAAGAAAATTAATAATTTAAGTGTAAGTACAATTGAAAACATCTGTTTAAACACCTACGCATAGGTTAAGTCGATACCATATTAGGATATAATATTCATTCTATTTAAAATTCAGGAAAATGTAGATAATTTATATAGATTGAGGGATCATTATTTTGAAAATCATCCTATAGAAGACGCTATACGTAAAAATAGTGATGTTACAGTCGAATTAGAAAAAGTTTTGAAACTTTTTGAAGATTTTAAATGTAAGTGATTTTGAAGTAGTTTTTAGTTTGAGGGCTAAATGAATATTTTTAGGCTGCGTAAACCATAATCGTGCCAAATTCTATTACTTAAAAGGTCGAGCCCTTAATGTTAACCCTGAATATAATAACGAAGCTGAAACTATATTATCAAAAGCAATAAAATTAGATCCTAAATTAGTGGAAGCTTGGAATGAATTAGGGGAATGTTATTGGAAAAAAGACAATTTAATTGAAGCTAAAAATTGTTTTAGTGGTGCTTTAAATCATGTAAATAATAATAAAAATTATAAAATGAAAATTGTATTATTTTTTGAAATTTTCAACTAAATTATAGAAACGAAATAAAATTTCGTTAAGAAATCTATCAATGTTATCTCGGCAAGAATTGTCTCAATCGAAAGAAATTCGTATTAAAAATATTGAAAATGGAGTCGTTTTGGCTAGAGATGCTGTTAATTTGGACCCTTTGGATGGACTATCTTGGGCCGTCTTAGGCAACGCTCATTTATCGTCATTTTTTGTTATTTCACAAAATCCCAAAACGCTGAAACAATGTATTTCTGCGTATACTCAAGCTGTAAGTTTATTATAATAAAAGTAAATATATTTATAAATTTTAAAATATATATAATAAAACATACTTTAAATGCATTCAATTCTGTTTTAAATGTCGTAGGAAAAGGATTTAATAGCGAAAAATACACCGGATCTTCATTACAACAAAGCAATCGTAAGTATTAAAAAATCATGTATTTTTTAATGGTTTTTATCACCCTATTTCTCATTACGTATAAATATGAAATATTTAAAAAAAAAAAATTGTTATGAACAAAAATTCTTAGATAAAAGAAATTTAGTGTAGACCACTCTAAATTATATAAAACACATATATTTTCTAGACATTAAAATACGAAGAAGAATATAAATTAGCTTTAGAATCGTTTAATCAAGCTGTTCTATTAGACCCTACATGGGATGCCCCGAAAATACGAGAACAACAATTAGTTAAATATTTAGACAATGTTTGTGAATTGGTTAATACAACCGGTAAAATGAAAGGGAAAAAACGTTTACACCAATTACTACAGGTACTTATAATAAATATTTAATAAAAACACATTAATAAGTAATCTAATTTTATAGTCAATTGACACAAAACACTTAGGCCCTTATGCTGGAGGTGGCTATACATCAACCAATAAACAAACGGTTGCGTTAACCGAAATCTCATTATCCGAACTGAAAGCCGGTATCAATTTAGAGAAACTTGTGCTTGGAAAAGTTGTTTGTTCAGTACATAATGACGATTCTGTACCTTTGTAAGTAAATTAATTTTTATTTAGTGCATAAATAAATATATATTTTTTTACAGTACCTTTTGTTTTGTGGACAAACAAGGAACTTGTGTATCGGTTATGGTTTATAATTTAGCGGAAGGAAAAGGCGTTATTATTGGTGATTCTGTAGTTATTCCAGAACCGTTTGTTACCGATGTTAATTTTAGTTATAAACAAAAGGTAAATTATTTTATATATAATATTTTCCTAGGATTTATCAATATTTATATTAATTAATATTTATATATGCCATTTTCTAAGATAATTGAACATAGGTCACTGCATATTTTTATTACTTCTCTCTAAAACATATAAGATGTTTTGTATAATATAAGAACATGTTAAAATTTATTTTTAAAAAAATTACAAGGAATATTCTATAATACTAAAATCGTATTTACACTAATAGGAATATTAAGAACATATTCTTAAAATTAAAAACATATAATTAAATATTTAAAATACATTAAAACATTTGACAATAAAATAATTGAAAATTTAAGTAGATATATTATAATAAAAATTCTATGTACGAGAATGTTTGCTTTCGATAATTCATTCTTACAAACATACAAATCTTTGGTTTTTTATTGCAATATACGTATGTTTCACACAGGATTACACCTTTCGATCAATTCGAATTGAAACGCCATTAATAATGATCGTGAACGGGAAGAAGGTAAATCGTGATCAACAAGCGAGCGTTCAAATGTCGATATTTAAAAAAGTCGAATGACAATCTCAAAGAAACTTCGTTGATATTATTTAACAAAAATTGTGTATTTTTTAGAATTTTTTTTACTTACTTTTTACCGGACCAACTTATTTATACTTGTTAATGCGTTAATTGCCTTAGAATTACAATAGTGTTTGAAGGAGAATAATAAATTGATTGCTTTTTCTATAACATTTGTTTGATTTTTTATTTATCCTGAGACAGGCATTACTATTTTACTAATAGGTTTGTTCATTTCGTTTACAAGTTGCCATTTTGCACCTGTGACATCATCATACACAAGGTATGTTATAGTGAAATACATAGTAAATAATATTCTATAAGTGATATATTTCTAAGAAAAATATCTGAATTACCACAATTTGAGTACGTATAAGTATGGTGAATATATGTCACTCTAGATGTGTATAGAAAACAATGGTGCAATTTTAAGCAAATCTACAATTCTGTAAGTATATATATATATATATATATATATATATATATATATATATATATATATATTTATATATATCTATATATATATGTATATGTATATATATATATATATATATATATATATATATATATATATATATATATATATATATATATATATATATATATATATATATATATATATATATTACAGAAGTTGGTTACAAATCTATAAATTTGCACAGAATAGTACCATAAATATAATTTCATATTCTCCAGAAAGTTCAATATTGACTGCTTTATTTTGACAAACAGTCAGTTAAGGGTCAAATTCGCATAGATTTTTGTCCCGTGACGGGCTATTAAACAATGGACGGTTAGTTAGTGTTTTAACATTTTCATAATGAAAAAATAATGCTTTTAATCTACTTACTATTAAATGAAATTCAGGAATAGACACAGTAGTTATATAAGCTGTGAAACAAACAAACCAATGTATAAATAAGTCAAGGTAATGTTTTACCTTCACTAAATCCGGGTAAGTATATACTTGCTACACCATTATATCTATTTCCAATGTTTTACATTGCTTTTCTTTAGAATTCTTGCAGTACGGAATAAGCCTATTTGATAGACACAACACACAATAACCATTCTTTCTATTTTGTCATATTTGACAATATGTATACATACAAGATACAATAAATCATTGCACAGCCATGTGCGAGTACCTATTAATCAAAGTTTGCATTTTACACTAAAAACAGTTTTAAAATATAAACAAATATAGTTGTAAATAATAACATTTTCTACAAAAATATTAAACACCTAATTTTTAAAAAAATATCTAAGAAATCATAGAAAATATATTATATTACAAATTGCATTAGTGTGAAATGCAACTTTAAAAATCCACAGACAATTAAAAAAAATCACACAATAAAATTAATATCAACAACTGTTCATAATAAAAACCTTCGCAGCTAAAACATTAAACACATTTATATATATACACAATGGAGAAGTTAAGTTAGAAAATCGGCCATATTTGTCACATATTGCTTTCCCATAACTTAATATAATTATCCAACACTTCCTGGAACCACGCACGTTTCGCAGGGTCTTTTATCGCTGGTGTCAACGTCCTTAAATCAATTTGCAATAACGCGTCATTTTGTAGTAAATTATTTAGTGTACTCAACAGTGTTGTATTTTCATGTAACTTGAGTAAACTTGCGTACGAGAAAATGTAATAATCTAAACGCAATTTGGCATTTACCCAACGCTCCACTGTCCGGTTGCCACTTGCCACTCGTATTTGACCCATGTGTTGGGCAAACCAAGGCGAGAAATAATTTTGGAGTTCAGAGTTCATAAGGTCCGAGACACCGCGAGATTTCAGACGATCTTTGATCCTTGCATAAACTGGTCGTTGGTAAACAAACACCTAGAAGATTATTATTATAATAAGTTTAACACAAATTCAAGTGCATTCTCTTTTAGTGTTGGTGTTTATAATCGTATTCGATTTTCCAATTTGCTAAAAATGTTTTCTTCATTTCAGTAGTTACTAACTTTACATACTTTTTTAAATCATTTATTTGTTGATTAAAATATATAAGAGTATGAATGTTGAATTTTAAATTGAACTTCCGGTATCTAAGTCTAAGTTTAGGGTACGCTAAAAGAATGTTCAAATCAATTTTCAAGTGGAACCAGTTGCTTAGCAAGGCCGTTTGGCAGACTGTTATTACAAAAAAAAAATACAATTATAAAAATAATTACTTTTACATGTCAAAGATTGGCAATTTGTCTATAAATCATTTTATTAGCTTTGCATAAAAAATATGAATACCCGATGTTCAATTTATTCTATATATTTTAATTTTGTTTAGAATTCTTGATAAATATATATTTTTAAATCTATACATTTACATGTTTGGAAATAAAAATCAAGAATCGAAATACTATAAGTTGAAGATTTTTTCGGCACCCAAACATTTACAACATTTTACTGTTTGTTTTAGAGAAAAAAACGTGTTTCTGAGATTTGCTTGATAGCTCTACTATAAACGATATACAATTTTATAAGTGTCACTAGTGGAAAATTGATGATGCAAGGTTCTATTTAAATTTTATTTTTATTTGAAGCGATTAGTATTCTGGACGTGGTCATACGACCAATTTCAAAATGTCAGGAAAAGCCAAGTATTTTGAAGGTAATTAATGTGTTCTAGAAACTTTCTTAAATTCATATTTGATTGATTAAACGAAGGCATTAATTTATAACTATGATACGCATCTAGGAACATTTACGTTTAATTATGTCATTACATTGACATTTATATTAGTTCATAAATATGGAGTCATTAGCAAAAGTATCTTTTTAACACAGTTTTTGAGTCATCAAGTATTAACATTTACCGAACTAAATATATTAAACGTATAGTAAAATATTTGGAATTTCTGGTATGTTTATTATTAGGTAAAGTTAATAATTCAATATTATTTGTGATAGCAATTAATTTGTTATGAAACATTGTTAAGACATGAATCACTATTAAAAAACACTAAAATTAATCAATAAGTTAATAAAATATCAATCATAAACAATAAATATTGAAACATGATGAAATGAAACCAGTAGGTATAAATCTTTAGAAATTTAGGTTATGCTTGCAATCTTTGTTTCGTTGCGGTAATAAATATATATTTCCAAATGATTAGTTTCGTGTTTTATTTGGTAATATCCGAAATAAAATGAGTATCGTGCGAAATGTCAAAATAATAACTAACGTAGACACGTCGACCTCGTTTCCGTAAGAGAATCTGATTCACCAGAAACATTCCCACATCTGGTCTAAAGTATATAACAAATGCACATTACTACTAAAATACATTTGTAAATAAACGTGTGAATGTTTAGTCTATTTTAGTAAACTAATTATATCCAGAAAATGATCCAACACGGTTCAGCTACGGCTTTGAATATTCTATAGAAAATGTCAATTTTTTATCAAGATCCCTCCTTTACGTCATAAACAGTATAATATAATAACGTTTTATTATTCTCGAAAAAAGTTATTGTCATGCAAAGCCTATATAGAAATGATTAATGATTTGGTTTAGTAAAATCATTAGTTACTATTATAGGACGTTTCTGAACAATTATATTATATACTATACAAAGAATCAATACATAATTTATTTGTATTGATTCATTGTGTAAAATGTTTTTAGTCGAAAATTCCAATCACTACACGAATAAGTGCAATAATAAATAAATAAAATATTGGGTACGCCACTGGGAATGTCACCATCAGTTTTCAAGCTAAGTGAAAAGTGATAGTGATTTTACAGCTATCATTAAGCAGGCGTTGTTTATATACCGTTATCATTCTTATTATATGAATCTGTAAGCGCTTACCACAAATATGTATTTAAGAAAGTAAAATTATAACCCAGTTCCCAAATTAAGACATTATACATTTATAAAACATAAGCAAACATAATTTTATAATAAAAAGACTATATATTGTCTTGTTGGAAATGAAATAAAGTATTTCCCGGATAACAATAACGATTTATCTAATTTTACAAGCATTTCTTTGCTGCCAAGTTCAACAAATCCAATATAATAGAACAGCTGTTAAGTTGAGAAAAACTTTTGAGAAAAAGTCTAAAGAGAAAATTGCTAAATATCAACATCATTTTTTTTGTGGGTGAATTATGGGTCATCTGTCTCTGGCTTTTCTTTTCCACATCCACATCTACCCTGTCCTGTCCTATCCCGTGTCAAATGAAAATTTATAACCCAACTCCCTTGAGTGCTTATACAGCTGAGCTGATAGTATATACGTGTATATATATATATATATATATAATATATATATATATATATATATATATATATATATATATATATTTATATATATATATATATATATATATATATATATATATATATATATATACACCACAAGTACCTACTTCAAAATCAACCCTACGTCCTGGATGCACTAGAGAAAGTAAAAAGCGATTCTGAATCAGCTCTTACAAATTTTTCTCCAGTACACAAAAGTTTCTTTGAAAAGAACATCTTGCCTATTTAAATATATATTTGAGAAAAGTTCGGAAAGTAGAAGAAAATACTAGGTATTGATATCTGAACTAGTCATCAATATTTTTGCACACTAAGATGTTTTTAAAACATTTCCCCCATCAGTCTATCCTGTCTAGAAACACATCAAATATATCTTAGATAGAAGTATAATTGTTTCATCAGGCCTCTAAGTTATTTTATTTACAGTACAGCCACTGGCAATAACATCAAAACGTTTTTTACCTATTATGGTGGTCATAATTTACATTTTTTATTTTAGTTTTATAATAGAATAGTAAAAGTAGCACCAAATCAAGGAAATAACTTTAAATCTGAATGAAAGTATGAAAATGTGACAATAGTAAAAAACTGATACAATCCTACGTCGCGACAGAAAAAGTTCAAAATCGTGATTAAAATTTGCGCAACGTCAAACACCAACACTTGATCTTTAAAATCTACAATCTAGGTTAGAATCTGTTGAGTTATACTCACTTGGTACAATGAATTCCCAGTGACATAAGACTTAATGTAATGCGAGCCAAATCGTTTAATAAACTGCAATACCGATCCTGTATCACCTACCCTAATGCCCGCGATCTCCTTATTCACCAAATTCACCAATCGCACATTACTCGGCAGCTGCTCTAACTTTGCACCATCACGAAATCGCGACAGTCGCACTAACACATAACAATGATCACCGTGCACAAATGACGAGTTTATCCCCATATTCCTGGCTACCAATTCCGGAGCCCAGCTCCCCGTGAACGCCTGCCACGGTTTTTGGAATTGCTCAAGGTTAAAGTCCCGGAAATACGCTTGGAGCAGTTGGCGAAGATTATCGCAAAACTCCATATGGAAGTCCCCATCAAAACTTGATGAATATTTGATAGAGTTGCTTCTGCGATTAGTTATTAGAGGGTCTAAACCGTTGAACACGTCGACGGTTTCCTCACGGAAAACCCAAGATTGGTCACTGTCATTTCGAGGGACTACACGCATTGTTATACCCAAGTAACCTAGGCGACTGAAGACGTTGATGGCACGTCCAACCTTTTGAGAATATTCACAGATTTTGAGATATATTTCTTGTAATTTGACTCCAGGACATTTTGAGTTGGATGAGGATTCAAATATGTTTTGTGGTTTTCAAAAAAAAACACGTTTAGCAATTTTACGTTAGTAAAGAAAAAGTTGAGTGATTTCAAAGCCAAGTTAAGACGTTTAATATTTAAGATAATATAGAGTCGCAATAGCTAAATTATAAATTTGACAATAGTATATCTATTTTTTGAATGCCCTATGAAAGATTAGTTTGATCTTTGTATGTTTTTATGTGTAGTTAATGTTGGTGGAAAAATAATAAGTGGTGCCTCGTTGCATGTTCGAGTCTTGACGTTCACATACTTCGAAACGGCGGGAGTGACTATAATACTTATGTTCTGTTTTTGCATTGAATATAAACAAAGGATTAAAGAATGGAGAATGAGTAGAACTACACAAATTTACATATTCACTGACAAAAGAACAAAAAATAGTCAATTTATGTCAAATTAACCCAGATATGCATTTGATTTAAAATATTTTCGTTTTAACTTGAACAAGAACGTGTAATTCGCGCGATACTAAAATTTATTTCACTTCATACAAAATTAAGACAGACTTGCGACACTTTGATTTGATTATTTTTTCTCTTCCTCAGAACTTTTAAATGGATTACGAATTCTGTTTTACTAAACGTAAAATTGCTCGTGTTTTCTCGTCGCATTTTCCACTGATATTCACCTTGAGTTCTTGTTGATAATTTGAGCCGTTTCCAACACCGCTGCACACACCACTGATGGCCAACACGAGGAGCACTGCACGGCTCCACATTGTGGCCGCGACTGGGACCTGTGACATATATGCCAAGTCTTGTTACATTACAAGAAAGACGCGACCTTGGTGCTGCGGTCTCGTGCAGACCACCGGCTTCAGATCACCTACCTTCGAGCCAGCTCTGCTCAAGATATACCTGGTTTCTCACATATATAAAATAACACACAGCTGATTCAATAAATATCAAACACACACACACACACACAAGGCACTATAGCCGTTAGAAAGTAATATTTTGTTACAACATGCGTACATATGCTTGTTCACTGCTATACTGTTTCTGAATTGTGATCTGGTCGAACACAGCGTTACTTATCTGTTGATGCTGTCAGTAGATTGCGAATTGTACCATGATGACATTGATATATTGTTAATTATTTTTACTGGGAGGGCAATCATTGTTCATAATCGAATGAGAAAATAGGGAAGAGTTCAATGTGCAATTAGAAATTAATATATGCTTAATTAACATTTTCATAAAAACATGTTGAACCACAGAATATCGCATATCTGTGGTCAGATTTGAATATACGTCCAAAAATATATGATATAAAACAAATCATGTTTTTTTTTTACATGACGCATTTATAAAAATAAATAATTTTTTTAAATATTAAAAGGCAAAAGACGTTTTAAGTAAAATTATCTATGGTTTTCAAAGAAACGCCGAGCGAGTAAATAATAATCCTCCATACAACTATCACGACTTGAACGAAGTTTTTCTGATAAATTTATGGTAAATAATGCAATATTTGGAATAGGGTACAAAAGCTCCAAAGTTTATGTGGCAGTTGTATTTGGTATGGCACAGTGACAGTGGCGCCCGTCACCAATGTTAATAAGCGAGTGATTGTTCCGGCGTACAAAACGGAAACGGTAGTAGCAGTTCGCTCACAAGCCAACCACAACAATACAAGCGAATGAAAAGGCATCATACATGAAATTGTTACGCTTGAAAGCACTAACATATACAACCGCAAATATTACCTGAACTGAGTTAACATATTCTCTTTAAACTATCATATTTAAATATGTCATTATTGCATTTAGGCACATTTGCATATTATAGGCATTTTATGCGCGATATAATGCGCCGTATTTACAGTTATTTATAGCTAGACCGTTAATCAACATTTTAATATCAACAATTATTACTAAAGCTCTACGTAACGAGAAATAAGTGGACATGTTATTAAGTGAATGATATGCAAACGCACTATTAACTTAATAGACAAACAAGAGGTATTTTCATTGTTGAATTATAAATTATAAGGACTACGAGACATTTGAACCTGTATATATGTATCACGAAATTGCTAATAGCTACGTGTGCCAACTTCAAACGTTAGGGACAGACACACGGAAATTATATATGGAGATAACTAAATATAACAAAATATTAAAATATATATTTAATAAAAATAATATTTAGATAATATTATTTATAGAGAAAAGCTTGCATAAATAAAAATTTATTCATGATTTATTAATATTCATATAATAGTATTTAAATTTATAACCAACACTTAAGAAGAGGAAAAAAACTGTAATGCCACTTTAACGTAAAGTGCTACATTAAAAATGTACGCATCAAACATGAAACTTAATCTAAACTGCATTAAGCATAATTCATAATAAGTATCTTATTATTTGCTTTTAAATTGGTGACTTTAGCGAGCGCAAGTGCGAATCTATGCTAAAATGTTTAGAAAGCCGTTTGGCAAAGATGCGCATAGGCCTTGGGGAAAGAACCTTACCATTTTATTAATAATAACAGAAATATGAAATAAATGAATAAAAAAGATTGTAAAGATAATTTGATCAAAACATAGAGGTTAAATGATAAATGAACTAATCAAAAGATTCGATTTAATAACTGAACAAAATAAACCATTATTTTTCGTATACGCTGTCTGTAAATAAGCTGTCAAAATGGACTTGATTATAGATTTATGGTAGAAATTAATCTTGTAGATTTCTACTAATTTTAGATAAATTGCAAAGTGATTCATGTGGTAATTATTGGGGTAGAAGTACAAAGGTGATATGTTCGTTTTAAAAAGCTGTTCTAATTATTAGTTATTAATATTATAATAAATTTAAGTAGAAGATAAAATGTGGCAATGACAAATTAAAAATACATAAAATTAGTATTAAGGTTTAAATGATAATGTATATTTTATTGAACAAATTGTCATTGTAACTATAATCTATAGTCGATTTGTCACGAATTGTATTTTAAACAACAATAGCGTCACAAAAATATTCCGCTATTAATATTTTATAAATGCGCTCCAAGCCACATTAAAATTCATTTAATATTTCATGCCTGACCATTCAGTGAACTTTGACAAAAATATGAACCGGATGTCACACTTTCTTAGCAAATTATTCAAAATGTTTTAAACTTGTAATGGCTGCGAATCTATTTATTAAAAAAGCTTTAATTACCGTATTCAATTACGACGCTTTAATATTCGTAGTAAAATCGCTAATATAAAATTGTTTCTATGGGTTTTCTTACTAACATTATTGAAAATATTAGATTTTCAGAACCCGATTCATGAATGTTATAATTATATTAAACAAAACAAAACTATTTAAGTATTCCAAGAATTTGTTATTTACCGAACGGAAAACAAAGATCTCGGGTGATAGTTTTATTTATATACCTAATGTAAATCAGCAATTTATTCCAAAAGCGAAATTTCATTCACTCTCAATTTCAATTTTTGTATATTACGTACACACACACACATAAAAAAATTTATTCAAAATAGTAAACAAATAATAAATTCACCTAAATTCACAACAAATAATCATGAGCTTAATATTCACAAAGAACTAACAAATCAGCGAGGCACAATACACAGGTAACAATAACCGGTTAATTAGTAACCACAGTGAAAACAAGCGTGGTTACTGCAACACTAACAACGGTATATATGTCTGCTCTCGCTCGCGGTATTGACCAGGCCAACTAAACTTTTCCCTACGCTACACACTCTGTTACACTGTTCTATAAAGCGCGCCCTAAAGCAGGTGTACCGCCGGCGAGGCGCTAGATGGCGCGGGGGCAAAGTAGGGTGAACCAGAACGGTATGGCGGTAAGATGGTAAACGGATAGCGTGTATCTTTGTCTTACTTTCACTCGTTCACGTAATAATGGACCACATTCTTAACGTGATGTTTTATCATCGATATATGGTTGTTATATTGCGCTAGCCGCTGGCGCCTTTGTTGATATTTATTTGTTATTGCATCTGAGCCGGCTTGGATCATTGCCCCCTATGCACTTGATGTTTTATACTATTTTAAGAATTAAATATATGTTTTATATCAACATAGCGCCTTACACCGCTTACCAGCATTCGTTGGATGCTCAACATTTTTACAACATCAACTGCAGGAGTATAAAGAAACATTCTAAACCAAAAGTTTATTGCAAACTATAAAATAATATTTATGACATACTTATATTGCGCATATCTCCTATATATGAGGTGGCAGAAGACCTATTTCATTCCATTCACATTCTTAATTTTATTTTTTAACTGTATAGATTTGCGAACATACAATTTTAAAACGTTTCGCGGTTAAGGATCATGACGTAACAATTCCTATAGGGAGTTTTCAAGACTACGTTTACTACACTGTTAGTATACATAAGTGGAAAATTGGGATGGCAAAATGTTGCTTATTTATTCTCGTTATTAGATACAATTTTTTATGCTTCAAGTTAAATTGTTTTTAATTAGTTAAACAGGTCGCACCTTATTGAAAAATTGCACAAGAATAAATGTGTTTGTATAAAAAATGGGATAACATCGATAACATTGTTTTTACAAATGATAGCCTGTAATTTTATACTTTGAACTTTTAACTTCACGCTTATTCAAGGCCTACGAAACGATGCGATGTCATCATGTAATGGGATACTGCCCGGTGAATATTTTAACTCTGATGAAATTTTATAATTTGAAGTTTAAATGTTTTTCACCATTTATTGATATATATATATATATATATATATATATATATATATATATATATATATATATATATATATATATATATATATATATATATATATATATGAATGTATATATGTGTATATATATATATATATATATATATATATATATATATATATATATATATATATATATATATATATATAATTTAGCGATGTTGATTTAAAAATATTATTCTTTCTCTGTTCATATCACCCAAACATTCAATATATTCTTGTAAAAATAGTCATGCAGTTATTGAAATAACAGAAATTCAGTGTATCCGGTTATGGGAAAACATAATTTGCAATCGATAACTTTGTTTATAAGAACGATACTCACAAAAAATAATTCGCAATAACTGGTCGTACCACTTTTCAATTGAAACTGTTACATGTACGTAACCTTCACTTTTGTTTTTATTAGTGGCATTCAAGTGAAAATGCATTACTATATACACATATATCGCGAAAACGAAATATGCAAACGCCTCCTATTACGTTACTAGAAATTTCACAGATGTTTTATTATGTTTGAAATTCACAAAAGAAGTTAATATAAATACATAGTATCATATGTGTTGTTTGTTGACATCCTGTTGCTTTTATCAATATAAACTATTCAAAGGTATTTATATCCTTATAACAATTTCGAGTGATGAAATCTTACATTGATTTATTAGCAAATCAAACCAAATTTAGCCCACCTTGACTTTTAAAATAACTGCATTCTTCATTGAAGATTTTCAAAATAAAAAAAAACAATTTTCGTATTAATTTACAAATATACCTAATACGTATTCTATAACAGTTACGGGATAGGTCAGTACAATTAGAATAACAGGAATAAGTTGTAATGTAAATTGCATGTCAACCGATGTAAATTCGTTAAAACTATTATTATGTATACTCGAAAAACAACACGATAAAGCAAAAGGCATTGGCCTTAAAAACGCCTTCGCACGCGCAACTAATTATAATTTCAACGCCAATATTTATATTTTAAATCAATGTTTTGTTACAAATGACACGCGCCTAATTTGACTGATTTCGTTATCACTGCGTTACCTTGAAACGAATGTTTATAACATTTTAAATAAATGTCAAAATTGTAATTACGATGTCAAAAATTTGGTTATTCATACAAATAAAATATACCTATGTGAGTATTTGTTGGATAAAAGTTTAAAATAAATATATGCCAAATTATAGTACGTTTAGTACCAATAAAGTAGTTGATAAACCAACGTGTAACGATATTATATATAATTATTTAAATAATGGTAAAGTTCATCGAATAATTAAAGAAATAGTTGTATACTGAAGGTTATATGTATAATGGGACAACTTTTATATTATGAGGGATGACACTTTATCACGTGATATATTAATTAGTAGACGATTTAAATATCTTTGTGAATTTTTCCCAATTTTTTTATTTATCAACGCTAACCTATCCACATATTCCAACCGGATATGGCTATAAACAAAACTAAAAATCAACCTTTAATATATGACCGTTTGAATGTTGTATAGAGTTAGTAATGGTTGGTAAATTCGTTTTTGTTTATTTCCAGAAACATTATCATTTGATATTAAAAAATAAAGCGATTTTTAAAATTATTATTTTACGGCAATTTCAGCCACTAATTATATTTTGTTAAAAACGAGTAAATAAACACGGAAGTAATGCATGTTTCAGTTGTTAGGATGATACAATGACATTGAAGTTAGTAACGTTTTTGTAAGATTAATTTGAGGTTGATAGTTATGTTTTTATTTTCTCATTATATGTAGCCTTAGTTGACATGAACACTAAAGGTGATTATAATTGGAGTAATTTCAAATAAGCTTAGTTTAATTTAAAGTGTTGCGTGTATATAAAACTATATAAGTTTAATATGTTCGTGAAGGTCATTTGAACAATAACTAATTTCAATTGTTTTTATTTTGTATTTTACTTCAAATCATGTCATATTTTATAAAACATCTGCATTTAGAAAACATTCAAAGGATGAATTTATATAAGACGGTAATTATTTCTATTAGTAATTTAAAGTACCATTTAAGGATATACGGATGTTAAAATTCTAATCGACATATTTTAAAATATACCTCAGAATCAACAAGTACACTGTTAAAACTTAATAATATATATTGTCAGAGTACAGAAGTATAGGAAATTTCCCATGATACTTATCCTTAAAAAAATTGTTGAATTTTAATAAATATATTAACTTTAATTTATAGGTACCTATAAAGAAATTTATAAAAAAAAACAACAACTTATGATTGGAATGTATACCTAAGTATATTAAAAATAAGATAAATTGACATCCATTTCTAATAGTGTATCCACAACTTAATTTAAATAATGTTCTAATTGCCGAACTAATGAGTAATTACTGATTTAATTTATTTCAATCAGGTTAAAAGTAAAAGTAATAATAAATTTCTAATGTATACCTTATGAGTACCAAAAATATATTTGATGTGAAAGTATTCATACGACTCCATTGTTTAATAGATACATCAGGTTATATAAGGCAGTAAGGGCACAGATTAACTATTTATATTTTAAACATTTATACTGCATGTTTTTCCGGCTAAAAGTTCAACGTACATCTTTTTGTATACAAAGCCACATTGTATAATGTAAGCATGCGCGTATAAACAACTTTGGTTGGTGGTAATCGAGCAGTGGGAATGCACCAACCAGTAAATATGTTTTAGTTGTTATCCTAAAGTTTAAATTAAACTTCACGTTCAGCGTTTAACCTTGTATGCACTGAGGTGAAGGTTTTGTTATTTTTAACCCACGCTTTGTATTTTATACAATATATATTTTATTATTAACTTAGAAAGGTGCTTATTTTAAAAGTGTAATACGTGGGTAAATTATCGCAGACTTACACAAACAAAACCGTGCATAATATTAAATAAATATTGGATTAGATATTTTTATTCCGAGTAACCAGCGTTTATTTTTATAAGCAGATATCTTGGTTAAATAATTTAAGGTTGAGATAATAATTGTTGACTCTTCTGATTACATTAGCAAACATATATATATAGCTGAGTAAACTATTAATATAGCAGAAGCGAAAAATGATATTTTTGTAAATTGTTAGTACGATAAAATGTACGCTCTATTAGAACTTATGTGTGAGTGCACACCGGTAGGTACGCCCTTGTCGTATAGGTTGCATCACTAGTTAGTTTCGCTTGTTTTCTCTTCTTGGTGGATGGCTGATGGCCTTGACTCGATCTCAATTCGACATACATTCAACTGGAACCTGACCTTTTTAACAATTTACACTCGGTTTTACATCTCATCTGCATTTGATGTACTAACCAGATAAACACGACGGATACTAATGCAATTTTATTATTTTAAGTGACTGTACGATGAGGTCAGATTTATAGTCTAACCTGTCTAAATAGATTTGAGCGCTTAATCTGCTTGTAATGGTAAATTACAGAAACAGAAACAGAAAAGCATTATTATATTTAATAGCGTGGTACTTTCACGGTTATAATACTTTCGATTGTTTATTATGATTGCCCATTCAGTAGTGTGAATATATTAAATGATTTTGATTTCTCATAATTAAAAATTATTTATATTTATAGTGAAAATTAAATATGATTCGCTTAGTACAATTTCCCTTTTTAATCAATTGTATCAAACTACTACTTGGTAAGCCGCAATTTTGGAGGATAGATAATTTATTTTTAATAAATATATGATTACAGTCAAGTAAATCAAAAAATAAGATTTTCTTTGAAGAACTTTAATTATAGTAGAAAGTGTTCAACAAAAAACGTCTTATCTAAGACATGCGTGACTGATGTTTCTGACCAGATTTTGTAATCAAAATCAAAAATGACAACTTCACATAGGTACTAAATTTAAAAATTATATATATATACACTATTTTAACATACAATTCAAATTAAAAAAAAAATGGCAACATTCACATTTCAACATTATCAAGTAACAATTCATTTAATTAGCAATTAAATTAATATAAAAATAATTCTCACAATTATCATTTACCTTTACTGATCGCATGATTTTTGGCAATTTTCGACATGTTACTATTTTGTTGCTGTATCTTTTGTAGAATATCAAACCCATTATGCACCACTTTTAAGAAATGTCAAATACGTAATGAACAATTATTATTTGTAATAAATCGTAAGTTAAATTGTGCTGATTTAATATTTATCTTTTTCGAGTCATTGATCTTGTAAAAATGTCTACGGATGGACATAGATGTAATCATCAATGTCTTACAAAAACATTCAAAATGACAAATTAATGCAACGAAGTACTATGTTGAAATTACGAAACCTGGTCCGTAACGATTTTATTTAAAACGCATGTGGACTCTATAAATATGTATGTAGTAATAAAAATCGCTACAGCTAATAAAAGATTTTAGTCCTGATGAAGGAAATATTATAATTTCGAAATGTTGCCAAATTAATAAGTGGTTATTTATTGATGCCTGAAAAACATAATAAAAATATGATTTTTTTTAAATGTTTGTTTTATAGGAAATAAATATAATATGAACGTTTAATATGTTGGTAAATTACGCTCTAATTTTAATCTAATTATTAACAATAGCTATAAGCATTATTGTATTTATTAAATTATTAGAGCTGTAAAGTTATATAAATATTTAAATATTACAATAAAAACTTATAAATAATTCATCTGGCCCACATATTATGTAATAGTCAAATAAATATTACAAATGCCCGGATGGGAGATAAATTCAATAAATTTGAATCAGTGGCGTAGCAGTTTATTTATTTAACATATAATTGTTTAAAAATACGTATGTTACACCACTGTCTTCGTGCGCCATCTACTATGTCATCATATAAGATGCAAGATTTCAACAACAAAAGTGTATATTGAAAAATATATTTCGAAGTAAATAAAAAAAATCTTATTAAATATTATGCAACAATAAGGAAAGAAATGTGTTTATTATTACGCTATAAAATGCAGTAAATTTTCTTTAGTTTTACAGTTTTCGGTATATTAAACTGTGATTGTAAAATGTGCATTTATTGGTGGGAATTCGTATTAAGTTATGTAATTATTTTAGAATCTAAAGTGGCCAACACTCTACGTTTTAATTAGTAGACTAGAAATCTGATAACCATAAAATGACTAGCCTTAATTGTTTCAAAGATTTATGAAATAAATATCGAGTTTATTCGTACTGCAATGTATCAGTAGCGCAAGTTAAAATTAGGACAAATAGGTAGCTATATCGTGGTAACAACTTCAAAATATAGTCAGTAGATAGAGCTACAACTTCCATAACACAGCTTCAAACCAGCTTACTAGAATATTAAATAAGAGTGAAATTTCATGCGAAGAGCTTCAAGGATTGTTTACTTGAGGGCGACATGTGTGTTGAAATTCATAAAAATTTGTTTATTATTTAATTTTTTTCAAATATAAAAAATTGGTTTTCGAAGATGTTTTTTTGTACCAATTATAAATTGAACATAATTGCATCAAAAAATAAAAATTATAATTACGGAATAAAAGAATTCACTCACCAAGACACTAACGGGATCATCTTATAGATAATTGGACCTACCTGGAAAATAACAAATAATTATTATGACTGAAGATGGTTTAACCCTGTTGTGGATTGGATATAAAGATTTGAAAATAATTATTAGTTTAAATTTGTTATATGTATTTTAAATCTGTTATCAGAAATTCAATTTTCGTTATCTCGTGATTTCTTTTTCCAAACGAAAATAAAAATGAACTAAGTCCTATTCTGTATATGTTCTAAAGTAAGCATATCCCATTCACACTTATAGAAATATGACAAATATTACACAGAAAAGTCATTGAAACACGTATACATTCATATAACATTAACACTAGCTAACATAATATCATCGTATATGTGTATAGGAAAGCGATTCCTTGTGCCATATCGCCCAGCCAGCATGGGGTCTCCACGTGGACAAAAGAGCGTGGAAATGTGCACCTAACTTGCCAAGTGCCACTGAACAATACCCTAACAAATATCGTTTATACTGATTTCATTCCGACAAGTTATATTATTATATTTTCTTTAGATGTATACAATTTTTACTGATGGAATTTTACGATTTTTTTGTCAAACGATATATGAATGAATGCAGGTACTAAACGAAGGTTATAAATTATTTTACGAACAATTCACACTTGTGGAGGACCCAGTAAAGAATTTCAATCATTTTTATTGAAAGAACAAATTTGCCAATTTCACCGCTGATACTTTTAGATACGAATATATATATATATATATATATATATATATATATATATATATATATATATATGTATATATGTATATATATATATATATATATATATATATATATATATATATATATATATATATTAATATATATATATATATATATATATATATATATATATATATATATATATATATATATATATATATATATATATATATATATATATATATATTCCTACAATTGTAGACCTAATCTATTGTAGAAATCAAAAAGAACGAAAGGCCAAATTTAAAAACATACTTAAAAATCCTTGAAATATTCGATTCACATAAGAAGACCCTCAAAAATCTTTATATGTCAAAAAATATAGGTATACCTAGTTAAAAATACGTATATATTTGTAAAATATTATTGAATGTAGCGTGTTGGGTTGCAAGGGTCGCTCTTTATATTATATTATACCTTTGGGTCACAAATCAAACCTCATAATGATGTCGATGATGGCGTTTACAAGTGATTACAAGTGTCGGTGACAGAGTAGTACAGTGGCGGCACATCTGGGCGGAACGAACCCAACTGCTTTGTAGTTTTTCCGCTCCAGGTAGCAGGGGGTGCAACTATTTAATACACAACAATACACACCCTTATGCACGGTGTATCAGGCGTGGTCCAGCCTACAGGACCGGTGTTTTTCGTTTTTAAAACTGTGCCTTTGCCGCGACGAGTATTATAAACGTTGCCTGACTGCTGAATATATAGTAAAAAATAATAGAATCAAAACGCCAAAGTGATCATATGTGCCTGTCACGTGTTTGCCGTCTCTGATTCCGTGGAATATTTGCCCGCCGATGTGGAATAACCATATCTTGATGTCTTTCTTTAACATTGTTGTGGTGCGTTGTGTGTATGTCTGTTCATATATGTATGTATGTAGGTATATGGTTTTTCCCTTATATATGCTGTGGTTCTGCACCGAAATTGGATTCGGAACGTGTGCGAAATTGAAAAAATAAAATCTACGCGAGAGCTACATGAATTTTGCATTGCTTGTGCCAAAATCAAGAAAGGGGAATTTTAAAGTTGATTGTATATATCTATCTACCTATAGTTTCCATGATAAATACAAGCTTTCCCTTTTGGTCTAATTTCGAAAATAATTTTAAACTCTGTTAAATTACAATTATAAATATTAGGTTAAATATTGATGTATCTTTACGGAAGATTATGATACGTGCTGGGTAAAGACTCCTCTCCGCGTATATTGCATGCTTAATTCATTTAAAAAGTTTAAATTAATTGAAAACACGCATGGCGTACTTTCATCATTAAGGCACAGCACATGCTGCTAATTATAAAATCGAAATTAAATCGCCCGTTAAATATTACATGTATAACGACATTACACCACCTATAATCAATTTAGGAAATATAAATAATTTTCCATTTTGTATAGTTTCTATTTCAACATATACATCATCCCCTGTTTTACTCTATTCGCACTAAATTTTAGATTCATTTATTGCAGTCTCGCAATTAGTAAAAGTAACATTCCCTATTTTAATTTGCTATTTAAGGGATTTACAACAATATATTAATCATAACTGTTAGATTGTTTAAGACGCAGGTTTATAAATTAAAATAATGATTAAATTTGATTTAATTGTTAATATACGACTTATTTCAGTAGCATGAAATTAAGAATAGCTCAAGCATTAATATTTAGAAAAATAAATATTATTATAGTTGTATGAAAGAACGAACCACAATACATTTGTGTACCTGCAGGATTATTTGTTCAAAAAAATACACAGGTGTCGTATATAAAAAATGTTACCAAAAAAAAAAAAATGGATGTATAGAATTGTTCATCACACAAAGATACACCGAACTTTATTCACATTATCACCAAATTTGAGCAGTGGCGTCGTAAAAGGAATTCATATTTATAAAAAATAATTGTGTAGGATTTTATGAAATCGAACTTATTTTCTAATGATCCTAGCAAGAACAAGATGACGTTCCGTAAATATTAATTTGTATGAGAGTAAGATAAAAATTGAATGTTTTATGTTACGCTTGTGTGTCGAAGATAAGTTAGTGTCGGCATTTGTAAAAGCGCTAAAAGGCAAAGTACAAACCGCTGCCGTATAACAAAGTTTAATTCTTTTGCTGTAACAACCGAACACAAGAGTACCTACCTACAAATCTATCGCTATATATATATATGTATGTATGTGTATACATATGCCGTGTTGGTTCAGTCGTTTTTCATTATGCATTGTGTATGTATCGATGCTTTTAACATGTGATTGTTTGGCACTACCCGTATAGTACCACATCGATAATACATCTTCCTTTTTGTCACCTTGTTGTGTTACCGACAGTTCTACATTGGTTATAACTCAGTTGGTAACGGTCTTGATTTATTATTAATGTATAACACTCTGTATTAGACCATATTTGGTATTTCAACATACATACATAAATCATGATACTTTACAAAAAATTAGGATGATAGAATGCTAAATAGTTACCAATTGTTTCGGTAAAATATTAAATATAGGATTGTAACATAAGATAATGATGCAAGATCTCTTGTGTACTATTTCAGTATTTTTTCTGAATGTTGTAAGCTTTTTAATATTTGATAAAAGGCTCAATCATAAATAAAAATGTATTTATTATTATTTCCTTCACATATATACTCTCACTATAATGGTAATAGAGTATTAGAAAAATGTACGTTCTAAATATAGTTTAAAATATTTAATCTCTAAAGATTCAAAAGATATTAACTAGTGTTGTATATATATATATATATATATATATATATATATATATATATATATATATATATATATATATATATATATATATAGAAGGTTAGATCGTAAGCTAAATAATACCTATAGCAGATGAAGAAGAAGAAGAAGAAGAAGAAGGCAGCTACTGTGGATATTGTACGCAACGCAAGGTATTCATGAATATATTCATGAGGTTGTGCGGTGCCGGCGCAGCATATAGGCCGTTTCACACACCTCATAGTACAACAGTAGTCCATCTTCATATAAAATTCGGCGGCCTTTGTCAGATGTTACATTTTTGACAGACAACTTCTGTACGTAGGCCCCAATGCAGTGTATGTGTATGTGTGGATAACTTTTTCTTTTATTACCATTCGTTTAAACTCTCATTTTGGGCAGACTTATAATTCTTTTTTTAAATTAACCATTTTATAGAATTTCATGTGTTAGATACACACACATACACACATAAACACTCACAAACACACACACACACACACACACACAAACACACACACACACACACCCACAAACACACACACACACACAAACGCACGCGCACTCAAACGCACGCACACACAGACACACACACACACATGCGTGCGTGCTAGAGTACATACACACACACACACATATATATATATATATATATATATATATATATATATATATATATATATATATATATATATATTAGAATAGAATTACTATAGTGTTTGAAGAAGTATAATAAATTGATTGCTTTTTCTATAACATTTGTTTGATTTTTTATTTATCCTGAGACAGGCATTACTTTTTTACTAATAGGTTTGTTCGTTTCGTTTACAAGTTGCCATTTTGCTCCTGTGACGTCATCATACACATATATATTTCTAAGAAAAAGATCTGAAGTATCACTATTTGCCTACGTATAAGTATGGTGAATATATGCTACTTTAGATGTGTATTGAAAATAATGGTGCAATTTTGAGCAAATCTACAATTCCGTAAGTATATATATATATATATATATATATATATATATATATATATATATATATATATATATATATATATATATGGTAAATAATACTTAATTATTAGAGAATATCAAGTAGTCTTAAAATAGTATGTGCCGTAAAAGGTTCGTGAAAATGTTTAGTTTCTTTAGAAAACTGAAAACGGCACCTCTAGTAAGCTGATTAAACAGATCCACTATGGTTCCAGATAGTCTCGGGATCAAAAATTATCTCCGTAGCCTGTGGGGTTGAAGTGTATCTAGAATCGGTGTGGCTTTGTCCTTAAACACAGTATATTGTCCAAAAAAAATAAATGATTCGAGGGGGTGTTAACATAGAAAGGGGTAGTAATCGTTAGTCGCAGATTAGCACAACAATAGCCCGGCATTGTACGGTAATACAAACACCATAAGTAATTATAAGCAAGTTGTGCGGACCTCCCATTGCGGGCTGAAATGATCGGTTAGATTATCGGTTTCAAGAAAATTGTGCCCGTGGATGTCAACTATGTACATCTACCTAACCTACCTATAAGAAGGACCTGTCATGCAGTAGCGATCATGCTGTGCGTTAGAATATTCTCCTAGCGTTCCTTGCCTATATAGTGTGTTTTGTACCGTGATGTAATTTTTTTGATTTAATTTTATACGAATGTCTTTATAATTAGTTAAAACGATTCTATACGCACTACCGGTGAAATTAACTAAACGAAATTCGAAATAATTCTACAAAGTCTGGAAAAGTATCCTAAACTATATGCAAATAAATAATTATTTTATATATTTGTGTGTGTGTTAGTAATTCTGTCTCTAATTCACAAAGTTCTACAAGTTTGTTTAGTACAACATTTAAATGTAATGTTTAAAAAAAATCTACCGTTCTCCATATCTCAATTTACCATATGTCTTTCATTGTAAATAGTAATTAAATTACTTGCAAAATAAAACCTGATAATCCATCTCTTTTAAACCTTCTAACAATGCCTAATATTCGAATGAAAACCAAATTACGAAACTAATAATCCGTAAATGTTTTATACATTTTACATCAGACATCAATAAGAAGAATATATAATAAAAGTATTGTAGTGTAGTTGTAGGACATTCACCGCAATAACGCGTAATAAATCAAGCAATCTGTGCGTGTACAAATAAACCTCAGGTAGGTACCTATATAGTTTACAACTGGACAGATTTGACGATGAAGAATTAGACTTATATATGATGTGGTGTGATAGCAAAACGTTGTGGTATGCGGTGTACGGTAAAACAACCGACAAACGTCACAACCAACGCACTCACTGAATCACATATGGGTTTGCGTGTACGAACAAAAAATCAAATAAATAAAACACATTCTTCATCTTGCCACTGTGCGCTGTCTTATTATAAGATTGAATTTTACATCATTTACTATGTTTACATTTTAGTTAGAAGGCGTAGCAAAAGAACTTAATAGGTTTTTTTTTCAGTTCAAGAATAAATGAATTTTACATAAATTAGGAGACATTGGAAGGGGGGGGGGGGGGGGGGGGGTGTTCTTTTTAAAAATTATATGTATTTACTGTAAATAAAACACTTAAGAAGCATTATTTTGTATTTCAAGCAAATTGAATATGATTTTTAAAAATAACTTTATGTTAAAGTCATGATTAATCATCTTTTGAATACAGTGTATAGGGGTTATTGCGAAAAATAGTAAATTGTCGTGTTATGTGAATATATAATTAAAATATCATGTAAACATAGTTGATAGAATAATATTAAGTTTAACGAACGCGGATACTAAAGAATCTCTGCCTATAAGAAAATAAGTAGCAAGCAAAAAGGGTAGAAAATTGTAACGTCACTGGTCGCTTCTCCGAATGGTTGATGGACGCCAGCCAAGACCGCCTTTGATCTCCACTAGTCCGCACCGGACACTTGCTACCGTTGCATACAGTGTTCTTTCTTTTCATTCTACCATTTCTACAACAAGCATACCTCTTTAGGTAGGTACCGTATCGACTTTTCAAAATTATACGCTATTCATTACCTATATTTTGGAGATGGAAAAATAAATACACTAATTAAAGCTATTTTGTACCCGCGGTTGCAGACCATCACAACACTAATTATTCGTTCACATAGGCGTCATTTAGAATGATTGAATTATCGATGATACGACTTTAATTATGATTTATTGGGGAAAGTATTTTAGAGAATGTTTATCAAAATATATTACGACAACATTAGATTTTACAGCACAATTCACGATTTAACATACTTGTTTATACTACTAAGAGAAGGACTGACATATTTGACCTTTGTTTATCATAGGTTATAGCCGTCAATTTATGCGTTTGTTTAACATATGCTAAGATATTAAATAAGTAACGTTTAATAAATCAACTCGATAGGTATGCGTCAAGGCACACAGCAGAGACGAAGATTTTTTTTTAAAATTTATTTGAGCCAAATGCCATTATTGGTATTGATTATTAGATATAGAAAATGCTGAATATTATATGTAATAATACACTTTTTAGACATTAATATGAAAAAAGCTGATTTTTGTTTACAACTGCCTTCATTTTTATCGCGTTCGCTTGAATCGTAAATCTTAAGAAGGGTTTCTTTCGGGTAACTTTCGGAAGAATATAATTATGAAAATAAATATTTTTTTTTGTACACCCACTCTATAAAGTGTTTCTTCAAGAAGGTATATTTATTTATATAAATAGTAATAAAATATTTACAAAAATAATAATATAAATGATGATTTTTGGAATCAGTTTATATAAAAAAGGTTTCGCCGGTAGTGGTTAGTCTAATATAGGTATGTGTATACCTAAAGAATGAAATATAAATAGAATATCTATGTGTGAGTCGTGGTGAGGTTGGATTATTATATAGGCGGCTCTGCGACCACAAAAGTCGATGATGGATGATGCTCGAATGTTATCAGTGATATCACGATCTTCTGGTCATGCTGTGACGGTGGTCCGATGAGCAGACAACTCGACTCGAAGTCTTTGCTACACATACTACATAGGTACCTACGCGACATGACCAGGCGCGGCGCGGCGCGGCGCGGCATGCCATGGCATGGCATGGCACGGCGTCCTGTAGGTACCTGTGCTGTCACATATATATACAAACGACATGTCGCATGACATGTCTTCATCGGTGACACGGGGATAATTAAAAATGGCGATTAAACGTTTGATTACCGAACTAGTGTCACACTGTCCAAGTAATTGGCTCCTATCCCCAAATGCGATGACAGAATATACAACTATATTAAATATGATGCTATTTTCCAACAACAATAACAAAACACACACACACACACACACAGAGAAAGATTTACTTGAATTAATAAAAAAATTCAATTCCTAATAACAATTAAAGTTGTACGCAATTAAATATATATTTCACACAATAAAACAAATAAATTAGTATTTGTCAAAATTGTATAGGTACCTAGATGAATTTTCTCTTATTGTATCTACCTATACAAAACACTTGTGCCTTTGCTATTATAAATACAAAAGTTTAGGGTTGCTAAAACAGCTTACTGACCTTTCTTAAACCTAGGTTTTGATTTCTAACACAGATAAAACACCAAACGGGTATCGTTTCATATAAAATTACCTCTATACCTGTATATCGCTTGGCGTCTGTCGCCATCAGGCTCTCTGTATTTTTGTCCGCCTTATTTAGCTTAAAACGTTATTAGGTTTCACCTGCTTGATTTGAACCGTTCACATTGCGTCGTATCAAGTGACAGAGGTCTCTGAAGCTAAACATGAAATGCCTATTAGCCCCTGAGATTTCTCCATACATAAATAAAACTTCAATTATCGCTGTATTGGTTTACCTACAATTGTTTACAAATCAAAAATCGAACGTGTTTGTTGGTATACACATTGCATGATATCGTTCGCCTGTTATATTTGCTTTACACTGAATTAAATTAATCATTTGGTCACTTGGATCGTCAATCATTTGGGTTGACGCATAATTTCGCCTCGGTCCATATAATGAATGACAAATTTTTATCGGTGACAACACTTATGTTTCTCGGTTCGAATGATCAATCTAATTTTGTTGTGTATTATATATATATATATATATATTTGTATTCTTGTAGATTTTATCTGAATTCTACACGCGTTTTGCTTACTTATTTTTATTCTTTCCCCTGTAGGTATAAATGTGAACGCCGTTCTGAATTATTAGTTAATAAGTCGATAAAAATACTAAAATTACACCTAATTGCTTTCTAAATGAATATTGTTGGTGGGAAATGTTCAGTATTTATAGTTGTGTATCTAGTGGAGACTGTTAAAACGATGAATATGGTTTATAAGTTTCTCCTTGAAAGCTTGTATATAGAAAGAACATTGTCGGCACCTTTGAAAACGAGAACTGCGCATGCGCAAAAAAGGATAATCTTTCCTTGATGTTAGGATGAGAACTATATTGTCGGTAGATTATGAAGAGGTATAGTGTGTGTGTCCCTTGTTGCGGCGCCTATGCGTTCGCAGTATGTTATATGGCCAAGATGAGAAGAGATTTTTTTTAGGAAGCACTTATTTTCCGTAAGTAAATATCAGTTAATTCCAGAGGCTATCAAACTATTTTTTATATGAAAATAGTAAATAAGTATAACATAGGATTTAATTTCTAAGTTAATATAATAATACAATATAGCTTCTTTATAGAATTAAAAACACAATTAGTCCAGAACAATACCTATTGACAACCACTGTTCATTACAAGTACTAAAACTTCAACAATGCTCTATCCCTTTACAAACATAACCGCTAACATGATTTTAAAGAGCGGTTATATACTGTTTAAAATAATTGTGTATTTTACACTTTTCAATACTATGTTAAAATCAAAAAGACCGCAAACAGTTGCCACGTAAAGTATTCATCTACCACAATTTTTAGGGAAGAACCGCTGCACCCTTTGTGTAAAAATACAAAAGGATGCTACTTACTAGCACATGCATTGATATTAGTAAATCTTCAAAATGTTATTATGTTTCTGTTATGTTGGAAAAATTGTCTTAATAATTGGCTGTTTGTTTGGGTATACCTAATAAGTGATAGGGCTACCGGAAGGTAAGAATTATATATCCGGTTATTCGTTAGTATTCCCGTAGGAGTTAATCCGAAAACTGCTGAGGGTACAATATTTACCATCAATTAAAGGGGGGGAAATGTACTTAGTTCTATGGGTTCTTGTTAGAATTTTGTAAATATACTGGATGTAATTTTACGTATTTTGATACATTTTAGCAAAATTTAATGATTTTTAAAAGTGACTAAATATTAAAAGTTGTGTAAAATAACAACTATTTTTTTTTTAATGCTAGGCTATTTACATATTTTATATTGGAGGTTATTTTTGAACGTAATTATAATATTTAAATGAATATAGAGACAGTATTTCTTTATGAATTGGCGTCTAGCAAAAATCGTAAATAACACAAAAAAAAAAAAAAAAACTGAATAATCAAAAAGCGCAAATCTCCGCTTCGCTAATTAAGATAATTGGAAACACGAACACCGCTCAACCGTATCATATTACTCATTCTTTAGAAACTTTTTTCAATTTTTATTTATATAAATACAATCTTTAACAAATCACAACGAAGATTATCAAACAAACATATACCTATAATAGCATCCAGATTGAAATGATATTATATTCTTTGCCTGTTTATTATATGCATTTTTACTCAAAAGTAGTCTAGTGGAGAAATAACAAACATTTAATCAGGTAGATAGTCTATTTTACTTCTCGTCAGTTATATTTCATTTGTTTTAAAATAGTAAACGATCGATATGAAGCTTGAACGGAAGTGAAGCGATCAACGAGTCATTGTTAAGCAGTAGGGAGGGATGTAATCAGTGCGTATAAACAGGATCGTATAAACACCCTCATTTTTGAGGGAGTAACACACACACAGACAAAATTACGTGAAATAGTATACACTTGGAGGTTTGAATGAAATGAGAATCCATTTCCTACATTTAAATTAAATAAATATTTGTATTAATTATAAGTTTTGAAAGGTTTAACTATTGAATATAATTAGAACAAATAAATTAGTATTTGATGTAATGAAATATTCTAATTTTTGTTATTTAATATTTAAATCGTTGAGGAATTTCATCGTGAAGATATGAATTATAAAAGTGCAATAAAACGTCTTATTCTTCACAGTTTCAAATTGTGAAGAATAAGACGTGTTATTGTACTTTTATAATATATTTAATATTTAATTGAAAATATTTCTCAGGGAATCATATTTTATTAAGTGACTAAATATATATATATATATATATATATATAATATATATATATATATATATATATATATATATATAAAAGACAGTGGCGTAACAGGGGGTTGGTTAGCAGTACCGCGGGTGGTCCAGGTCTCCCTATATATATATACATATACATTCATATATCGTTGACACTAGCAATGTATCGCTTTGGGCTGTATGAAATACATGCTTCACTGTGTTATGTAATCAAACCCACACACCAATCACAGGGTGGGCACCCCTACGAGCGTATGTCGTAGCGTCCTTCCATCACACACTTTTGGGGTCGGGCACCCCAATATTTGTGTTTTTTTTTGTAACAAATTGCTATTTGCCTTCACTCTCACTTATTTCCCAGTTTTGTTGATGTATTTCACGTAAATAGTTGTAAGTCTTTTTATATTATATATAAATATATATATATATATTTATATATATATAAATAAAACTTTCAAGGGTTTGTTTGTTATAACAATAAAAGCAAATTGACAACTATTTATTTTTCTTCGTTTTGTGAGTTCGAAAAACCAACAGAAAAGAAGAATATAGGCTAGACCTTTTGGTGGTCTATGTATCAGTGATCTGATGGGTTGTGCCTTGAAGCAAGTTGTCCCTAAAATGTCTTGTCCCTTGTCCAGTAGTGAAGACGTCACCTGTCTGTCATTTAAGAGCACGGCTTTTCTCTGTGTATGTATCTGTGTGACATTATCGTTACTTTGCCATCAGTACATGCCAGCGTTCACAGATGGCGGTACATGTTACATGTAATTTAGTCAATTTTCATTAGGAAGGAATTGGATGCTCGTATTAGGTATATGTTAATTCTATTTATCTATATAACTATAGGATGTATCGAATTTATATATGAAATTAAAAGACGCCACATGATTAGGATTTTTGTTTTGTTAATTGCCCTATATTGGAGACAATTTTTTTTTGTACTTTGTCGATTTTTTTACGTTATTCATCATCGTTTTTATTCTCAGAAGATTTTAATTTTAATTTTAGGATTAAAATTATTAATAATACAATAATAATAAAACTTTCTTAGTAACTAATATTAAAAAATAATACAAATAACATGGATTTTAATTCATCCATAATTTCATACATCGCACAGTAGATACACTTGATAAATGTAAAGATTTGTACGAAGCAAATTCCATAGGTACCTACTAGAAAATTGTAGTGTGCATAAATAAATAAACGTATTTATATAAGAAGCTTTTCGTTAAAGTAGCATAAAAATAACAATGAAAAAATGTTAAATTAGATGGAGGTCGCTAATTCTTTCTACAATAGGTGATTTTTGGTGTAAAAACGTCTTTAACATTCTATAAATACTAGTGTTAATCTTTTGATACAGACTTCAAACTAAATCTAGTTTAAAATATACTCAATGCGTAAATAAAATACATTTTTTTCGAATTTGAGACATTTAATCTACTATAGCGTTTAAACAATAAGCAAACACATAAAAATATATTTAATGAAATCACAAATCGTTAATTTATTCCACATGCAATATTAAATTGAACCATCACATCTAAGAATCTCTACTGTAGGTAGGTATATATTTTAACAACGCAATAGTCACAATTCACCGGATATAGTCACAAAAATTACGAGAATGTTTTCGGGAAATCTGAGACTGAATTGTAGTTAGTTAGTTAGTTAGTGTATCCAAAGAAGCGACCGACGGCAAGAAACACCGTCAAAACCAAGCGACGCTACCCGTAAAACTGACGGGGTAGCGTTCGATGAGCACGGGAATACGCATGCGTGAGCACGTTAACGAACAATGGCGTCCTGCGTGCCGACCAACCAGCGGCAAGCGTCGCACCGGGCCAGTCACGCGTTAGTAATGACACCGGTACGCCTCTGACAAACATACAAATGAAAATTTCTGTTCAATACACATGTATCTCTGATGCGTACATACATACATACATATAGGTATACAGCTAATATATATATATATATGTAGGTGTATCTGTACTTGTATATTTGCTTCGGAGGCTGTATGATTTATTTCGCCAGGATCGCGGTTGCACTGGTTTCGCTATACCTACTACAACTATACCATTACAAGTTTCGTATTAAATCGAATTATATTTCGCTGTTTTAACTAGAACGTCGCATGTATTCCAGGTGATTTTACGTCAGCTGCCTATGGCTTTGATGATTTCGCACTGGATTTTATCTTAAAAGGATTATTTACTTTGTAATTACATCAAGAAATATTACACAAGATTTTCTTCTAAAGCGAAATATACATTTATTCATCAATATAGATACCCTTAAAAATGACTAATCTCTGATACAACTATATATGTATTTTAAAAAAAATTAATTTACACTTTGCTTCTTGTATATACCTAGTAGATGTAGGTAGTTTTTCCTGCAGCGGTAAATTCCCCACTTTTCTTTTTTCGTGATTAACCACCCATATTAATAATATATCGCCTAGGCATATGCAAACCGCGATATTTGCTAACTTGCTTACATTATTTTGGTAGTTCAATCAATTACAATGGAAATTATATGTGTTAATTATACTATGTTAAATTTTTTTTTAAAATTTTGTCCGGTAATTTAGTAACTAGAGGTTCAAAGAAAAAAACAAAAAAAAAAGTTTAGTGAGTAAGAATATGGCACAACGAAAATTGTTGATGAATCTAGTCTAGATGATCGTACACCTAATGTATATCTAATTCAGTTTAAGATAAAAATTGTTTATAATTAAATAAAATTGAGATCGGATTCCTTATCAGATCTCATACGAAACACTCTGAATCCACAGTTCTTGGTGTAAACAACATGTAGGGCTCCCCTACTCTTTCTACTTACACACACACACACACACACACATATGCATACATACATATACACGTATAGATACACGTTGAGATCTCGCAGCATCACATACAGACGCAGTAAATAGGCGTGTTCTCGCATCTGTAAGCACCGCCCCTTGGGTGTTCCACCCCGACATCCGCGGCCGGTGGAAGCTTACCCTCACGGCTGACTGGAATCACCGCACCCGTTCGTATCCAGTCTTGGTGTTGCCGGCTCAGTAACCGGATCGTTGCACCAAACACGCCAATATTTATTTACACACATCGACATCACAGCACCCCACCGTCCGGCGATCTTCGGTGTGGTATATGTGCAGAAGCTAGCAGCAAGTGTGCCACAGACACGTGTGGAGCGAACTGAACCGCGAAACGGGAAATTGATTGTGATTTTGTCTAGTGACTTGAACTTATATTAGCCAGTGCTTGCTCGAAATGTTCAAATCATATTCGCTATTTATTTGGCTCGTACTACTGCTTGTGACTTATTTGACGTCAGCGGTTTTTTTAAATTATCATTTTATTTTGCGCGCTTCTTAGTTTGCTTTTGCAACGCGCATTTCTAGTGAATTGTAAGCTTGAACTATACCTACTATTTATAGCATTATTTTAAAAATTTATTCTATCGAAGCAATCGATCAATTCAACTAAATGGTATATTTATTTATCAATATATATTAATATACCTACATACACATTGTACTTGATGCTGTTGGTGTGTAACCATTGACAATTTTATCAAAACTATAAGTGATTTTCTATACCTACCGACTGAATTAAGTAAAGTGTAAAATCTTTAGCGCTATGAAATTGATTTGATTTGCTAGCTGTGAATTTCTAGTGAATTAACGCGTGTGAACGGTGTGAATAAATAAAATAACTGTGGCAGTTGAAATAATTGTGTTGTTTGATAAAATTGGTGACTTTAGACTGTGATTTTTGCGCAAATTGGAAAGTGCAACAGAAACAGACTTAACTTGGTGACGATTTGTGTGAATTGTGTTATGTTGGACTGTCTCCAAGATTAACAGAATTATTATTTGTGACTATTGCTACATAAGGTAAGACATACAAATTGTATTATTTTTCGCCATATGTATTAAGAAACACAACAGACAAACACAGATATTTATTTGTTTATAATAAACTAAATATCTTACGTAATTCGACAATTTATGTTTATAAAATTAACACATATTTGATACTACGAAATTTCAAAAATTAAATTATCTACTCAAATTAACGTCAATAAAGAAAATCTGGATTAACTTTGTTAAAGTAATCAAATATATTTTACTGTGTACGTGTGCCACACTTTTATTTTATATATATATATATATATATATATATATATATATATATATATATATATATATATATATATATATATATATTTAAACGTGTAAACAAATATATTCAGCCTGCTAAATGAGATTTTAAATTAATAAGAAACGTCTTGTATTAAATAATTTAAAGTTATCTAATAATAAATAATATTTGTCAATAACTATAATGTTAATTTCATAAGTATTTTGTCTATAATATATAAGTTTATGCATAATTAAGGATAGTGCACATTGCCTTGGGTTATATATATATATATATATATATATATATATATATATATATATATATATATATATATATATATAACATTGAGTAGAGTTACATATTAATTTAGTTTCGAATAATCATCCCTTACTGTATCAAAATTAAAGTTTCACTTTTAAAAAATCTATATACCTAATATATAAAATATGGATTTTTAACTATCCAGGGGTCGCTTTCATTTTTAGGAACGTAGAATACGACAAAAAGCATATTAGCGCGCGGCGCGAGCAATAGAAGGTTAAAAGATTTATTAAAATCAAAAATAAAAGTCAGCGGTTATCCGATCCCGCACACAAGATTAATACAACCCAGTAAGGGTCTATTATACAATTCGGTGTAAAACTTGCCGCACTATATATACGAAACCTTTCAAGAACCTCTAAACCTATTGATATTTATTCCTGCTTTTGTGCGTGTGTGTGTATGTGTGTGTGTGTGTTGAAAGTCGAAAACATATACTAATTCAAACACACATCAAAATTGGCTCGACTGATGTGTACACACACACACACACATACACATATATATATATATATATATATATATATATATATATATATATATATATATATATATATATCTATATACATTTTGTGATAATTACACACACCGCCTGCTTTATATATATATATATATATATATATATATATATATATATATATATATATATATATACATTTATGAAATCGGGTATTTATTTACCCTATATATGTATATCGCGTTAGCTGAAGTGGTGGTTATTCAAAGTTAACGATGTGTTCCCTTGGCATGCGGTAAAAGCAGGCGCGGTGTATGTATACATATGTTTGTTATTGTGTATTTGTGACAAGATCAAAGGCGTCGTTGAAAAAAATCTCTCTGTGACACAAGTACCTGCGTTGGGGCTGGCTGGTTTCGTATCCGTGTACGTAATCGTCAAAAATTTGTTTAATGGTGAATGATGGAATAAAAACACGCGGCATTTGTAAAAGCATATACCTACACATACATTCGTATAGCTATAACACGCAAAATAAAAATACGTGTTTTACAAGTGTTCCTTTTGCCTAAAGGATATTTGATAAATTATATTTGATGTTTTTTTCAATTTAAATTTACTGCTAGTGTAACTCAATTTTTGTTTGTAAGAAAATCTATTTATTATATATTTTAGATGATTGGATAAATATATAAAACTAATATAGGTAGTTATATGTTTAGTGAATTGTTAGTAAGAACATCCATGGCTCAACTTTTGTTAGGGTAATTTTAAAATTTGTAGTTTAAGTTTACACAAATTAGCTTTTCATAATATTAGTTAAGGTTTATTAAAAATATCAACATTATAGAATATGTTGTCAAAAGTTTTATTTTATTGCAAAAGTTATGTTATTTTAACAGTTTACGCCAAGTATTCGTAAGTTTGATACTAAAATGGTAACAATAAAAAATGATAATGATGCAAACATGATTTTAATGGTGTGTATTCAGAAAGCGATTAAAGAAAAATTGTAACAATTTTATCACAACGGTTCGGGTTGGTTTTCTATAGTATTTTGTGAAACGACACGTGCGCGGTGTCAAAGGTAAATACGGTAAGTCAAGTGTCGAACGCGGTGCATAGAACCTTTTGCTATGTGTAGGTAGGTTGGTATATGCGTTATTTGATGAATTCATATTTCTGTTCGTTGGTATTCGAGTATCGTCGTATACTTTGGCGGTGAAAATCTGACATTATTACGTTCTCTTTGCCTCCACGAACACCGTAGGTACGAGTATATGTGGAAGACGAACCGAACAAAGCACAGCGAAAAATAATAATAAAAAAAAAGAACGAAATCGACTTTTGCACATGAAAAGTTTCTACAACTGAGAAAAGGCTCTTGGGTTTTCACAAAGAAATGCATTTTCTTTATAAATATGTTGAAATCTTATAGATAGGATTTTTATTATTAATATTACGCTATAGGTATAAGGTTTAGGGATAAGTATGCATTAAAACTTAAAATAATTAAAAATCTTTCTTTTATATTGATTTTCTATATGAAATCAATTCGGTTGGGTTACACTGTTAAAAATATAACCGTTTGAAAGTCGCTTAAAAGTTTTTAGTGATCAATACAAGAGGGTAAACAAAGTTCTCATCAAGAACGTTAGAAGCACTTATAGATTAGATCAAGACGGCGTTTGCTGCAAGACCAAGACGACGCTGCTTGCTACATAGATAACGTTACAAGATTGCCTTCGATTCTGTGATCCCGTTAATTAAATCTAATTGCGCTGCATACAGCTAAAACCGCCTTCGGCCGCAAGCATAACGTCCTAACTTACCGGCATCATATATCCTCCTCGCTTATATATATATATATATATATATATATATATATATATATATATATATATATATATATATCCATTGCGAAGCTCAAATAGAATTTTATATAAATATTTTCAAAACATATTCTAAACGAAAACACACACCCACATTTGATGCATGACATTTTGTAATCTTTGGAGCATTCTTGACTAAATGTACTCAGTGTGTGTGTGTGTGTGTGTGTGTGTTTTTTTAAATAAAATCGAAATAAATTGATTGCCACTGTGTACTCGTTAGAAAGCTGTCCACAATGTAACAAAAATACATTTATATACGTATATTTTGTTGTAATTCTCAACGAAACGTAAATTCATTTATCAAGCTGGTTTGACATCTTATTTACTCTTGGTAAAAACGTCAAATCACAATAAAAAGCGCAATAAAAAGAAGAAAAACGTCGTAAGCAGCACCCCACTCTACTATACATACACGCACACACACACACACACACATATATATATATATATATATATATATATATATATATATATATATATATATATATATATATATTATATTTATATATATATATATATATATATATATATATATATATATATATATATATATATATATATTTATAGTAGTTGATTTTGTTGGCAATATTTATCGCAATATTCAAGTGATGATGAACGAGTACAATGAAGTTGCAGCATGTTTTATGTCAATTCATGCGGCGCCGCGGCGATAGATGGCAACAGCGGGCGTTCACACATACATACACACACACACACACATACACACACACACATAATAATAATGAATGTGAGCATGAGGAAGACGGCGAATGGTTACCACTGTTGTGCACCGCGGGCGGTACCAACCAAATGAAGACAAATTCAATTGTGTGTATCTTATCTATTGTATTGAAGCCGCAACTTGTATAATACTTGATTGCTATTGAAACTTACTACTTGTCACTGTATTGTCTTTTGGTAACGTGAAACGCGAGATTCTCACGAGATGTTTTTCCTTTTTCGATTGCTTCACAAAGACAAACAATCGTTTCTTATTTACAGGTAGCTGTTACAACTACACCACAAATATACCTACATGATTGATTTGAAATAAATCACAGCACGTAGGACAAACATTAACATTTATTAGTAATATTTCGATGAAATGAAATTCCAACTTCGACGATGAAATAAATATTAGCGATAAATAAATTTGATTATTTGAATAAAACTAAAAATAGTTGCCACAACACAATGTGTATTTTACGTGCACCACTCCACTTTACAGTACCTATAAATTAATTAAGCACTGTATTAATAATGTCTTTAACAAATAAAAATGCGTGATTTGATTTGATTTTAAATTGAGCGTATGTTTTGTTTGTTTGATTGTAGGCTCCCCGCTGTTGTGGT
Organism: Nebria ingens riversi; assembly: GCA_018344505.1. Classification (NCBI taxonomy): domain Eukaryota; kingdom Metazoa; phylum Arthropoda; class Insecta; order Coleoptera; family Carabidae; genus Nebria; species Nebria ingens. The sequence continues at coordinate 294,706 of JADQWA010001053.1, forward strand.
TTGGACGTCCGGTTGTCACGCTGGGCGCGACCTCTGTACCGGCGGCGGGGCACGGCGCGGACCTGTCGCGTGCTGACCCCGGCGCCGTGTTGCACGCGGCCAAAACGCTCATCGGCAGTGCCACCGCCGCGGGTCTGGCGCCGCAAGGTGCTAGGGAGCCCGTCTGTGCTGCGGAAGCCTTCTGGAAGATGCCCCACAAAGGTAAGCATTCATATCCTTGTTCAACTTTCATTTTATTCTATCGCGGCCACAATGAAATCGAAACTAATCAATATGCTCAAATAAATCAAAATTCTAGCTAATAAGTTAGTAATGTTTATTAAGTAATTGCTGAATCGACTTTACATATAATGAAGTTTACTACGAATGAATAATCAAGTGTAATAACAATAGAAGTTTCTAACAAAGCATCCTTGAGTTTTTATTTATAGTATTTTGTTTTCAATGCCAATGTATGGTATAACTTGGTCATGGATTACTTCGTTCTTAAGTTTTATTTGAAAACAACTGATTTTTCTGTATTTTAACGAAGCACTTGAGAATCCAAGGAGTACATGAAAATAATAATTATATAGTATAAACCATCATATACGCAAGGAACCTTGTTATTTCGCTAATGGCTGTGATGACTTTGAAAATGTTTCATCTACCTATTCTATTTTATAAACTTGTGTGTGTGTGTGTGTGTGTGTGTGTGTGTGTGTGTGTTTAGTTCCTCTAATTACATAGAAAGTAGGTTAACGGTTTTCTTATCTATAATCAGTACGAAAGTGTATTGAAATGAATTTAGTTTTGGAAAATGGTGCGATAGTGTAAATGTGTCTAAATTGAAAAAGAAACAGCTGTCGCCACAGTTACAAAATGTTTATGGCAGAATTTCTGGTTGAGTTGAGGCAATTGAAGCCGAAGAAAAACGCGAATAAAGAAAAGAATACAAATGAGCAAGTTGGCGAATGAGTATAGATATATAGCCTGCCCGTTTAAACTTTGGTATATGAAAAAAGTTTAAAATTAATTACATTTTTCATTATACGCCTTTTCGATTTTAATTATTCTACTTTATTCTTTCAACACCAAGTTACAAAGCTCACGGGACGACGACTCGTTCCACTTTGCCATGTTTTATTTTCCCAGTTAATTTTTACACTGCTTGACGATGCCATCACACCATATATACCTATGTGTTCAATCTAGCTAGCTACGGGCCATATTCACATAATGTTGTTTTATTTAGTTTGGTATTTCCTTTACTTAATACGTTAACCAACGTTTTAAAATCAAATCACTACTAATTCCATTTCTTCAAGTGGCCAAATCCTCATATGTACTTATATGAAAAGAATTATAACGACTTAAGGGTGCTCAACTGGAGCAGTGTGATAATCGCAAATCCCATCCCTTGTTCCATTGTTCAGAAAACCTTTAACCGTTACATTGTAGGTTTTCTATTTATGTTAAATGCAATTCTTATTATAACACAATTTATTAAGTTGCTTTATATATTTAAGAAACTAGGCATATTATCGAAAGAATATAGAATTGTTAAATAACACTAATTCCGTAGTTTCTTTCTGTGCAGAAGATGAGCTGATGCAGCACAATGGCATGGGCCAGGGCACGATATTCGGGTGTTCTGCAGCAGGACACAGTGGCATCAACCAACTCGGTGGTGTTTACGTGAACGGGCGACCCCTACCCGATAGCACCCGCCAGAAAATTGTCGAACTAGCCCATTCCGGAGCCCGGCCTTGTGATATCTCCCGGATACTTCAAGTATCCAACGGATGTGTTTCGAAGATACTTGGGAGGTAAACGATTTCAAGTGCGCATTATTAACATTTTATCTTTACCAACGGCACAACAAATGCATTTGTTTCTATGTTACCTATATACAAGCAAATATCTTCTACAATAATTGCAAAAGTGTTTATTTCGCTCAACTGCAGGTACTACGAGACAGGTTCGATAAAACCACGTGCGATTGGTGGATCGAAACCGCGCGTAGCCACCACGCCCGTCGTATCCAAAATCGCCGACTACAAGCGGGAATGCCCGTCGATATTCGCCTGGGAAATTCGGGACCGGTTACTGTCCGAAGGCGTGTGTAACAACGACAATATACCAAGCGTAAGTACGCCATCAAATCTATATTTAGTATATCATAACTTTAAACACTCACCAAACACTGAACTATATTCCGAAAACGCAATTAAATATATGTATATAAGAACCAAAAATGTTTGTAATTTACCATTTTTAACCTGACACAAAATAATTAGATCGTAAAATACAAAATTGCATAAATACTTCAGCATAGCAGAACACATATAGAAAACACAGTTTGGAGCAGTATACAGAAAACGCTTTTCAACCTAAAATAACGTAAAATTTAATTAACGCACATACCATAAAACATATCCACATTATACATACATGAAACTAACATTTCTGAATAAATTTTGTAAAATATTTCATTTCGATTTTATTCTAAACAAGAAGTTTTATAGTTATATCAAAAGATGGCAATATCCATTTAAGATAATGTTACACTAATAAAAAAAAAAAAAAACTCACAAAATATATATATAGTCGCATAATTCGGACCTTCCGTTATACAGAACGTCCAAACTATATACCAATGCGTTCTATGATCGTTTCATTCTTTCACATTCGATTGACTTTGAATTGCTTGACCAACCATCAACTTTGAGTATATCACTAGAGGGGATCTCAAGATGGATACGGATATACTGTTTATAGGAATAACGATTTTGTTACCCTATAGGTATAATACTTAAATATGGCAAAAAATTTCGATTATTACAGTCATCAATTAATCGAGTTGAGTTGATAAATTTTAAAACAAGATGATCTATTTTAGTTTGTAATAAATTATCATTTGAGCAAATTGTTAGGTGATAAATAATGTTTTTACGGTTAGAAAATCTGCTCCTGTCGAAAAAGGAAATATGGATGTTACGGTCGTTAGTGTCAAACGCAATAACACAAAGAACCGTTTCTGGTTAGCAGTAGAACAGATCATATTAGTCGTTTAGTAGACGCAAATATTGGTATTTCGGTACAGAAATATATAACTAATAATCCATCTCCCTATTCGTTGGATACAATATTACGCTTATTTATTGTGTGCCATGTATTGACCCTAACAACGATATTTATCCTGGATTACCACTAAAGTGAGCATATTTAGTTTTATTCAAATAATATATAAATATTGTTACTTTTAAACTAAATAAATACATAAAATTTAAAATCAATTTATATCTATGTAGGTATATAAAATATAAAACAAGGTTGATTTATATAAATATTGCAACGAAATAAATGATTTGTTGGAATAAAAATTAAATTGCGATTTTCTAAAAAATGAAGCCACGATTTGATAGTGAAATTTGAGACGTTGAAATTTGGCTTAGAGGGTATTTTGATTCTCGTAGTGTAGAGGTCATGTTGACAAAGTCATTTAAAATGGTAGCGTGGAGTAGATCTGGTCTACGCGACACGAGTACAAAGTAAATACGTGTGTTGTGAGGTATCGGGTATATCGTGGTTTATAACCGCCGTCAGGTGCGCTACTGGTCGTGCTCCTGGGCCCCTAGGGGAAACATATTCTGCTCTTCATCTGTTTGCTTAACATTGCGTGTACACTACATCAACGAACATCGAAAACACACACACTCACGTGTGCGCTAAGATAAATCAAACTTAGTAGAAGCTCTAGATTTGTGATTATCTGTTTGTCTATATTTGTTTTGTAAATTGACATGCTCTTAGCTAAAACATCTACCTACTAAGAAAATGCACCATATTTCCTATATATGGTTGCGGTGAATGTGAATTCAGATATTTTATTCATCGATAAATACTTGCGATAAATTATGAATTTATTACAGTTTTGAGATTATTAAAGACATTTATTAATAAGTATGCAACATTGCTTTGCAGTTTCATATAAGATTTAATTGTTTTTGTCAATGTTATTAGCTTTTATTTAAACTAGCTGTGTATATTAAACAATTACGTCTCGTAATAAATATATTTCTATAGAGTCCATGCTAGGAAATATGTAACGAATAAAATAGAAAATTGTCCATTTTATGAAACTAAACTAAATACGGTTTAAATTTAGCGGAAAACCGGAAAACAGAGAAAACTAAACTGGTTATAAAACTGGGTTCACTTGCCATCAAAATATGCAAATTGGTGACTGTAATGTTTATATTTTCCCAACACTATCACATTTTACCTTTTGTTTTTCTAACCAACCATGAAAATGGTAACTGCTTAGTATAAACATATTAATAAAACAGCAACTCTCCAAATATATATAAAAAAACGAGAAAAACACTTAAAAAAAGCACTTAAAAATACCATAAGCAATTCATTTTTATTGAGGTTAGAATCGAGGGTTTCGGACTTTACCTAATACAAAAACCGCAGATCATAAAAAAGTAACGATTCTCGAAAACTGGCCAATAACAACCAAGCATCGGCCATTTTATACTCCCTATATTTTAGGGTTTATGTGTATGTGTGTGTGTGTGTGTGTGTGTGTGTGTGTATGTATGTCCGAAGTGCTCATCCCACTTTTTTAATCTATATCATAAGGAGAGTTGCTATTTACAAGACCTGGGGCGCCTATATTCGCCGCTTTGTCGCACTTTCACCGAAAGATGCGTTATCTTTGTTTAACACGCAATGCGTGCGAACACGCAGTATCGATGTGGCGTAACGCACGCATGCGCACTACACGCTGGCACATGTATACGCGAGCTTTCGTGAACGTTAAGTTGTTTTCGATTAGTGTGTAGGAGGGTTTATTTATTTTTTTATCTTGTTGCTAGCTGGATAACATGAGTATATTTTGATTGTTTTTAATTGTGAATACATATATATATATATTATATATTATATATATATATATATATATATTAAATTTGACAATTATATGACAGAACAAAACAGCGCCATTGTCACACACATATTATATTAACTTGTTGAAATAGATTAAACTTCAGTAGGTATATATTTTATAATTTACTGTGTTTGTCAAATCCATTTGAGTTTTTCAAACAAAATACAGCTTATTTTCAATAATCAGCTAAGTGTTTCCTAAAATTAAGCTTCGCTTTAATCCTAATCACGAACACAAAGCTTTTTATTAAAAAAAAAGAGCATAATATCGACGCGTAACTACGACAGCAGTGTTGCTGAAATAAACCAGTCCTCCATTTTCTTTAATCTCCAATGCCTACTTTCATAATCCCTACTATGCTTCTACACTTCGCGGGGTCGTTTTACTGGAAGGGTGCCGAGGGATGCGGCGTTACGATACATCCCCGTGTTCCATCGCTATCTCTTCTTCCTTTGGCCACCCGTCACCCCACCGTTGTCGACGCCTGTTTCCATGGTTACTAGATACAACATCATTGCACCCTCTGCGTATGGACCAGCCTCTGCGTCCCCGAGGCCCGAAACTCGGGGTGTTTCAGTCGCTTCAGTTTTCAGTCTCGTATACATACATACATATGTATATATGTGGTATACCGCAGTTATGGCGCGAACAACGGATCGACAACCGACGAAATAAGACGGGTTATTTACAAAATTCAAAGCGAAACACTGATTGGAGTTTAACATCAAAGCAGTCGCGGTTTAACACTCTCAGAAATTCAGGATGCCATAATACAGAATCGTACAAAGCCTTCAATTGAGATATATTTCAGTTTTATCTAATGCCTAGTAGCGATTTAAAATAGATGTTTATTTTCTTATTCTCAGTCAGGAAATATTAGGAAATCGAAATTTTTATTAGTTTTGAGTTTGAGTTCCTTAAAAAAACATCTGCAGTGTCTAGCACTAGATTTTCTTATACGTAGTAAGTATATTTTATTTAGATAGAAAGGATATTAAAAAATAAAATTTTAAAAATTCAAGATAATATAATTATTCATTACGTAATATTAGACACTATTATGGTCGGACGTTTTTTAGTCTTCAAATGAAGTAAAAGCCTGTCATAAGTATAATTTTCCATATCTACGCAACATAAATCAGAAATTTAAAAATTTAAATAGTAATTTTCTCGTAATCGGTGCACTTGTTGAAGAAAATTTTCAAACAAAAGATGTGCATAATACTAATATCTTGCATGTAGAATACTACTATATTTTCTGTAAGTGCAGCCGTTTTGGAAATATTAAAGAATTTTCAAAAAATTATTAGAGTAAACATACATTGCATATTTTAATTTCTTGCGAGCCATATACCCTACAAATCTTAAGTTTAAAGATTTATAATTATTGCATTGGCAGTTTTGGCTGTAGAGCATTCACACACACACACATAGACGGAATTCTGAAAATAATCAGACTCTACTCAGGGAAGGTCAAAAAGTGTATTTCCGTTAAAATCTTATACCTACTTCATATAAGAAAGTAAAAACGGACACGTCTAAAATGATGATACCTGATATTTATGACTTTTAAACATTTTTTGCAATAACTAGAAGTGATAGTTTATTTGAAGCCGTATAAAAAAGCCATGTGCTCTGGTCACGTTAGTTATTTTAGGATAAATGTAGATTTCGTTGTGATTTAAATCGTCTAAAATACGTGATGGATCACAAAAGTGTGATTGTTTACAAAAAAAATACGATGTTTGAAACGCAGAGGCAGCGTGATTGAGATTAATTAAATTATCTCGTATTTATTTACGGGGTGTTGAACATTGGAGTGATGCAAGCATCCCAGGCATCGTGCATCCGAACCAGCGCCGAGCACTGAACACCGAGCACCAGTTGTGCTGCAAATCCAAACGACGCAACGCGACGCGACGAGACGGCCAACAACGGGAGCGAGTGCTGTGTGGTGTATGCCATTGTGTGTTGCGAGTGTGCCGTTGACAGCCCGGCCATACTACGCTGTTGAGAAGCATTCTACTTCGCCCACAATGCAAAATTGTTAGAACCCCCACACACACACAGAAGTAGACAGAAATTGCGTGACAAAACGTTATCCGCGACTAACTTTATGTACGCATAACATACATTCCCTATATATATACATACATACACAAATACATATTATAAACTCCCTCGCTTAACTAGCTTTATTGCTGATCCAATGTTGGGTTATTATCTGGCGTATTCTTTGCGACTAGCCAACTGGAAGACTAACACCTTAGCTATTGTTATACAACGGGCACTACCACTTGCCAAAACCAACTTGTTTTTATCTGGACCCCTTCACGGAATATTTTTAGGGGAAACAACTGCACTGGCATACACGGTTTTTATTTCCAAATTTGATTCACAAAAGCGAAATCATTTTCATTTTATTCCAAAATAGGATTTTTTTTTAATCGCAGTTACTGAGTAATCAAACAATATTTTATAGATTCATCTATTAAATATATATAGATGCTAAAATCATATAATAAATCAATCTCATATCTGCCATGTTTCAACAAAAGACTTCAGTATTATTCAACACGCTCAATTAAATAATAAAATAAAAACAATATACCTACATAGTACATCGGAAATGAAAACAACAACAAGAAAAAAAAACTTCACCCGAATTTTAATTAATATAGATACCGCCAATGCTGGTCTTATTAAAACATGAAATATGTGTATCGTGTAACATGAGGACCTCCACGATATGTCAGAAGCCATCATGCGTTCATATGCTCGGCGAGTCAGAGTCACCCAGTTATCGCCAGAGTTCTTTTAAGGTTTGTAGATCTTATCACTCGTCGGCATCATGACGTATAACGTATAACCCATGTTAGAAAATCTATACAAGAACACCGCCACAACAATTTATAGTAATTTTTCACAATTTTATACGAATTCAAAAACGAAACTCTATTTTTCCAACTGAAATGTGCGCCTATGTCTAAATGACGCACACATACGTCGCACGTACTGACATACACAGAGCACAGAATAAGAGGAAGGGCTGAAAGGCGTGCACGCATGAAAACACACGCATTTTTTCGTTTCGTTTTCAATGAGTCCAGCGTTGCGCACAATTCGTGACCGGTCATATGTGAAATAGCTCACATTGAGAATCAGCATCCTTCGTTTCGTGCCTTGGTCATCCCCCACAAAAAAAAGAGCCCTTTTTAACCGACCCAAATACCCCCCGCCAACAACCAGAACCGCAGCTCGCGTTAATAACCACAATTGTAAACTGTGAATTACATTTTTAAGATTCTCAGCGTCGCGTCGCTTGAATTGTCCTTCAAGGGGACGCAGACACACAATGTGCTTGGGATGACGTGGTCGCGTCTAACCTACAATTTGTTACCACCGCATTGTGGCTTGTTCAATGATTTTAAAATGAAGCAACCGCGCGCGGCTTTAAATAAATGAATAGAGTTTAAACATTGGAAATAATTTGAAGACAATGTTACAAAATGATCAAAAGATGTGTGATTGCATGCGATACAAAACAATCTTTTGTCTATTAAACACTAACATTTATATATATATTATATATATATATATGATATATATATATCAATATATATATATATACTATATATAGCTATATTATAAATATATATATATATATATATATATATATATATATATATATATATATATATTATATATATATATATATGATATATATATATATATATATATATATATATATATATATATATTATATATATATATATATATATATATATATATATACTATATATATATATATATATATATATATATATATATATATATATATATATATGTATATATGTATATATTATATATATATATATATATATATTATATATTATCTATATATATTATATATATATATATATATATAATAACAACTCTAGAATTATGTGTCTGTATAGATGTATGCATTTTTGATGAGAGAGATACATTGTTTTGTTATTTGTTTTCAGGTTTCGTCAATAAATAGAGTGTTACGGAATCTGGCGTCGCAAAAAGAACAACAAGCGTCCGCACAAAGTGAATCGGTGTACGATAAGTTAAGGATGTTCAATGGACAGGCGCCCGGTTGGGCATGGTACCCAGGTGGAACTCCTACACCCCATTTAGGTCTACCGCCAAATCCGGCGGCAGCCGCGGCACTTAGCGCCGGTCAACTGGGCAGGGACGACCTTCAGAAACGAGGTAAGACATTCTAACTAATCATAGAATATTTTATAATAACGAAAACTTAGTTTTAAATCTCAATCGCACGAATATATTTATGCATTTTTTAAAATTGTTTTTTAAAAAAATATTTTATATGAACTATAAAATATATTTGCAATTTTTTGTTGTATAAAATTACCATATTCAAGTTTCCCTTTTTAAAATTTATTCTGCTAGAAAACGAATTTCAGAAAATTTGAAATTCAAAAACGACCAAGGAACACATAATTCATAAATCCAACTATAAATATTAATGCAGAATTGCAAATAGTCAAATAATACAAAAGTTATGTGGGGAACATATAAAATGATATATTTACGTCCGGGATACCCTTGAATAAATTTTCTTTACAAACAACTTTACCCATAAATATCAAAATTGAAAATATTCTTGAAGGAACAAAACAAATTTCAATTATTCTATTGGAAACATCTACAATTTGTATGTAAAATATAAAAAGAAAGAAAACAGATATTTCCACAAATACAGAATATAAATTCGATATCTCGACTCGTAACCATTGTTAGTGGTATATCTATTTTACATCGGTCGTAATCACTTATCTGTATCGTTGCAACGTCAATTTAAAATAAATTGAAGCGAGAACCAAAAAAAGAAAGAACACGAACTCGCGTAGCATAAAAAGATAAGTTGTTCTAACGATCGAGCAATCTTCCCTTGAAACAGGACAATGGTCTGCCATTACGTAGCAGGTTCCTCAATTTAATAACGAGTGCCGTGATTGGTAGCCGTGTCTTGACTACTCTTCGTCTTGGTGTAACCTCAATTTTACATTCAACATGAGTAGCGAGTATTGACAATCATATTTTTAAAGTTTATTACTCATTTGGATTTTTATAAAAATAATGACTCAATATTTAGAGATAAAAAATAAATAAAATCTGTAAAACTGTTCAATTTAAAGGCATAATAGATGCGATAATCGCATAGCATACTGGGAGAGCGTAAAGCAGAGTTTACAAATAAAATAATTCAGTTTACGTTAGCAGTGGGTGGGTTAGGGTGAACATACACGCATTCAGCCTGGTTCAAAATGAACATAACTTCCATTTGGTTGAACGCGAGCCGAGCCGTTCAATCTAAACTGGTAATTGTGTTAGACGCTGCGTTCTACAACGTTATACACCCGTGCCTTGCAACGTTACCACCGCGCTGTATGGTGTTGAAACCCTGAACCAGTCCAACAAAACCATGTGTTAACAGGGGCACGCGTGCGCGTTACGTTTTTATTTTTAACAAAATTTATGAATTCAGAACAAATTCGATTATTTAGTAAAGTTTTTATTACTCGATATAACTAAAAAATGAAAGAACCGAATTCAACAAAATGTTGAAAACAAGCTCAAGAAGAGTGGTAAATAGAAAGTGGGGGAAACAAGATAGAAAGGAACTAAGAAATATATGAAATAAGGGGTGCAGTGCGCAGAGGCATAACTAAAACGGGTATAGAGAAGGGGAAGGTTGTTCGGTTGAGTGGGTGGATGAAACGAGGGGAAAACAAGCCCTGCTACACCCCTCCACAGATTTATACTTCCTAAAAGCCGGTGTGTGGACCTCTGTTATATACTCATCTAACTTTGTTGTTACACTTTTGTTTTCAAGCCAATTTGAGATGAAACTGTTTTCATCTCACTTTATTTTATATATCCTGAATAACTGTCCTTGGATATTATTGTTGACAAAATAACCTACTACAAGCTCCAATGTGTCCAGCTCACCGAATCGGATAGTATGTTTATTGCATTTTAAACAAATTATATATTTCATACGATTTTTAACAATAAATTTCAAACTCCCAGCTAATAAATTTTAACTGTAGATATAAAATTGTAATGCGACTAAAAAAATATAAAAAAACCCCTCGAAGTGTACCTATATTCTTAACCACAAAATTAAACCAAGTTGTGAAGCGCGTTTAATATAGAAATACTCAATGACCGGTTACTGTAGAGTTTATGAGGTTTTTACGATGAAAATCGCCGTATAAGAACGAGTACGTATATCGGCTGATCTGATAGGTTATATGTAGTTTATGCAACCTAAAACTTTCCGGCGTTCTCGTCGTAAACGATGAAAAACACCACTAACCAAGAGTTACGCCAGTTTCCGACAATAGCCGACGATATACGAAGCACCTTTTTACGAGAGAAAAAAGGCTGAGAAAACAGGGAATAAGACGATTCAGAAACATAAAATGAAATTGAAATCATTGAGGCATGAGTGGCCGCCGTAAAAAAGCACTTTTGGCCGCAGTCTTCGTGGATTATCGTGCTTGTACCGCGCGCTCTGTCCTGTCCGCCATTTGTCGTCTATTCTTAATTCTATTACTGTGACAAATTATATTACGTCGTCTACCTGCACATGACTCATTACGCCGCGTATACGTGACACTGGGGCGTAACTGTTGCCTTGCGAATCATATTATACGTCGCGGAACACGTTATAGGGTCGGTTATCAATAACAGTAAATACCTGCGGGGCTATATATAGATTGATTGTTGTTTACCAATACAATTCATTGTGTTTGTCACTGTATATCGAGTAAACATTACCTAGTAATTATTTTCCAAAAATCTATTACGCGTTAAACATATTTTCGAATTTATATAATCACTACTCTATTTAACACTAATTAAATTTACTATTCTATTCTCATACAATCTTTATGGTATCCTGTTACAATTTGTATTGAATTAAATTAAAATTTTGGAATTAAATTATATATACCTACATATCCAAATCAATAAACACAACATATTTTATGTCCATAAGGGACTTTAATCCCTTGTGTTCGTAAAAACAATAAAATACAAACATATATACATATAGGTATATGTGTATATTTAGCGATCCAATCAATGCAATATTGGATCATACTTGGTTAAATTGTAAACTACGCCGTGTGTGTGTGTTGTGTGCGAAAAGGGGGGCTGGGAGGGTGTTGGCACATCCTGTTACGGGAGTGAGGATAATTAATATCGTTAGTGACATATGTACATATATGTGAACTCATTGTCACAAAATCTAATCCAATATTATGATTTTAGTGCATTTTTAAGGGTGACCAGAGATTGCATGACACGTTTAACGTTATAATTCAATAGACAAGAATCGTAAAGTACTTTTGATAAAACAATTTTATTATGTTTGTATATAATATATTTCGATTCGAAGAACTTAAATATATATATATATATATATATATATATATATATATATATATATATATATATATATATAACGTGTACATATGCAAATAGAATCAGTTGAAAAACAGTGCGATATGAATGATTGTTACTTTGGGCAGTTTTGAACAACATTTTAATTACAAAGTACAAAGCAATTGCGTTATTCGTTGTGTGTATTGATATTGATTGAATCACGTTACTGGGTGATATGGTTAATTTTAATGAAAATTGTTTTTTTTTTGTGTTGCAGCCGATGTGATACACGAGAATACATCGGATGGCAACTCGGAACACAATTCGTCGGGCGATGAAGATTCGCAATTGAGGTTACGATTGAAACGAAAATTACAAAGGAACAGGACCTCGTTTACGAATGAACAAATCGACAGCCTCGAAAAAGGTAAATCACTATTCGTTACTACATTAACTCAAATTATATGCCTACTAGTTAGCTATAGATAGAAATTCGTTTGTAACCACGCAACTCCACCAAAAAATCATAAAAACTTTCTACTTTCCCACTTTTTATATCAATATATAAATCATATACATAAATAAATTTTATTTGTAAATTTCCTATACTTTTGTATATTTCATAAAATTTTATTATTTATTTAATAATCATTAAAATAACCCACACATGAGTACCTATATCAATTTCATTCCATTTATTATTATTTGTTTCACTTTTTAAACGTTTACGAGTGTTTTCTATAAATTTCAAATCTACCCTAATTGTTTTTATAACATGACTTTCTAACGAAAATATTACAGAAAAACACCTTAAACAATAACATTTTTTTAAACGACCTTAAAACCGCATTTAAATTATTCCAATCTAAAGAACAGCTATTTTGTCAAATCACGTTAAATTTATGAATACCACCCATATACTTATAAACATAAAATATGTTACGATTTGTCTTAAAATTAAAACTATTTTGTCAAATCATGTTATAGTTTTGAGTTTATAACGAAAATAGTACAGAAAAGCACTTAATCCCATGTATATAACTATAAATGTAATAAAATATGGTGTAAACGACCATAAAATCATATATAGAATATTTCAATCTGAAGTACCTACAGTTATTTTGTCAAATCACGCTATAGTTGTGAATTTATAACGAAAATATTACATAAAAACACAATACCATGGTTAAAACTATAAATATAATAAAATATGTTGTAAACTACCTTAAAATCGCATGTAGAATATTCCAAATTGTGTCAAATCACGTTGAACCTCAATATATAGTCACTTTGTATAAAACATGTTTTTTCACTGCTTTCACCGCAATTTCACTGCACACAAACGTGTCCACAATTAAAACAACTGAATTACACAAATTTATTAAGTTTTAATTGTTATAAACTAATAATAAACAGCAAAAACCACGAACAAACACACGAGTTACACTTGCTAAAATGACAGCTACCGCGCTACTCCACTGCGCACGTATAGACCAACGGCCAAGTACCAACTTCATACACGGCACACTAAAATCCAAAACATTCAATCAACTGTATAAGTAAATAATGCATGAAGATCTATTTGATTCGAAGCTTAATCACAACAATTGACTCAAATCTCTTGTGATTTGTGATTCTTTTGTGGGGAAACAAAACATGGCTATTTAGGTACATGCATACACCACATAAAGAAACACTCCCAAGAGACTTGGAACGCAGCCCTAAATTAAACTATTTTTCTTATTGTATACAATTGAAATAAACTTATTTATAAATGTCTAATAATTATTTATGTAACACAAAGCGCTATGTTTTAAGAAATATACATATGAATATGATGTATTTAGTATATATATATATTTTTTATTTGTTATAGAATTTGAAAGAACACATTATCCGGACGTTTTTGCGAGAGAACGACTTGCAGAGAAGATCGGATTACCTGAGGCACGTATCCAGGTAACGGTTCGAAACACATAACAAGTAAACGATAACAAAAAATAATGGATAAATAATTACTAAATATATTTTATCTAAAACAGAAGTCTCGTAACTTTTGTATGTGTCTCTAGTTGTTATCATTGTGATATCATTGTTTTACATTTTATTTAAAGCTATTTTTTTATATATATATATATACTCTTCGAAAAATCTAGAATTACTTAGTGGGTGGGTTGAATTGCCAAAAACATCGGTTTAATTTAGGACGAAAGCTTATTTCTATACAATAGGATATTGAGGGTGCTACAAAGATACGTTGAATAGATAAGGCAGATTTAGTAGATGTAGTTGGCATATGTGATGCATGGTGATTTCAATACAGGGTCACTTTTCTGTTAGTAGAATTGAAATTATTTTTATAGGATATTATAAGTAGTTTTAGAGTCGAATTAAATATATTTTGAGAGTAATTTTAATTGTTTTGACGACGTGTTGATAAAACTAAATCGAAATATAATCCTGTATAATTTTTATGAGAAAAAGTAAATAACAGCAAAGAGTCTCTGGGTAATTTGGATAAGTAATCAGTTCTGAATGGCAAATGCGAAATGAAATACCAAAAGCCAGTGTAAAACACTTACACACATATATTTATATAATATAAAATAGCAACGTACATAGCATCCCCTATTCACTCTCATTTACAAAAAGATACTCTATCTAAATTACGAACCATCATACATACATACATACGACGCAGTGGCTCTGTCTTTTCATTCGTTCCCATTCATCCGCTGATTCGTCCTTTTATTCAATGCGAACGATGTGTTAACGTATGTACAATGTACCAATGATGAAAAAGTATCATAAAACGAACCTTTTATCTGAATTACAGTTTACTCTTTGTTGTTATTATGATTATTACTCAGGTTTTTGCGTTTTTATACACAAGTTGTGTCGTAATGAACATTTTTAATCTCTTTTACAAAATATCAAATAATGAAAAAAGCTTTTTAAGATTCACTCTTAGCTGTCGTTCCTGACGTAGACACGTTTCAAAATATTTACATATATATATATATATATATATATATGTTGTATTTTACATTGATAAATATCAATGAAAATCACACCCCATGTCATTTGATCAAGTGGCCGGCGTCATATTGCATGTGGTCTCCCTTTTTATTCATCAATCCCTCCTACCCTTACATCAACTAACAACTTTCGTTTCATGACATCCCCCCCCCCCCACTCCCTATAGTACGTACGCCTATGTCAACAACTAAGTAAATTTACACAGTGTTCGTAAACAAACTCTGAATAACTTTATTAGAACGTTAAAGTCCGACTTATAATTACCAACGTTTGTTTATCACTTTAGACTTATTTTTTAGACGCTCGAAATATAATTGCTGCCATCTTACAAAAATATATTTTTTTTTATTCATTATTATTGTTGTTTAACGAACCAATTGCTTATAATTTATTTTTAAAAGAATGAACATAATCTTGTATTTATTAAACTGAAATCTTTATTCACTAATAACAATAACATTTCAGTAAAATATATAATAGGTACCTAATTTGGGCAATTTTGTGAATTTTTTTAAAATTAATAATAATTGTAAAACACGAAAAACAATGCAAGTCCAAAATAAGTTTAATAAATTGTTTATACAAGTGTAGATTTTCGCAAATGCAAAAAAAGACATAAGTTATGCTAATAATAAGAACAAGCCCTCACAAAATCGTCTGTTTTCATCACCCTATTACTATGAATGGGAAACAAGGGCATATATGCATACAAAAACCGGAATGGAACGGAATAGAATAGAATAGCCAAGTGTTTTTGATGGACGGAGGGTCGAGGCAAACTTATAATGTCATTTTTCATCCTACCCGATGACATATGAATAATTTTGTGCATATCCGCGGCATTACATAATATTTTTTATAGTTTATTTGTGTTGAGCCGCCGCGCTTTGTGTGTGCCATAATTAAATACAATTTATTACCTACCTATGGGTGTTGTGTTAATTATTATTGATATATTTTTGTTGTTTTGGTGTGCAATGCAGGTTTGGTTCAGTAACAGACGAGCAAAATGGCGACGGGAAGAGAAGCTGCGTAACCAGCGCCGAGCCGTGGAACAAGTGGCGGTGAGTCCGCCGGCGCCGTCCGGTCGATTGCCCATCAACTCGGGCTTCAATTCCATGTACTCTTCAATACCGCAACCGATTGCTACAATGGCTGATACCTACAGGTACTACTATCACTACTCAATTGCTTCATTCATTACATTCAATCCAATTTATAATTAATTCAAAACCACCACTAAAACAATTTTAAATATATATATATATATATATATATATATATATATATATATATATATATATATATATATATATATATATATATATATATATATATATATATATATATATATATATATATATATATATATATATATATATAATATATATATATATATATATATATATATATATATATATATATTTCTTTGTCAGCTACAAATTCATCAAGTTATTTACAAACTAGTGTTATAAATCTTCGTTATACAAAATTATATACATATATACATGGTGTGTGGCGATGGATGTTTGAATCGGCGTGTTTTGTTGTTTGGGAATTATATTATAAGAGAAGTGGCGTAGCTTTGAGTCGTCAGCGTTCGCAAAGATTAATTAATTTGGAATGTAATGGTCCGTTATACATTAAGTCGATTTGCACGATATTATAAGATCTCGTTGTGTGTTTAAAGTTGGCGTAATTAGGCAACACGTTCTAGTATTCGGACGTTATTCAACAAGTATCACGTTGTTAAATAATTGTTTTGTTTATTTATTAATATTACTATACTGTTACGTTTGCTAATAGTATTTAATAACTTTCACTGTTTTCGGTAGTGGATTGTCTTAAACTTCCTAAAGGAGTACCTATACAATGAATAAATGTTGGTAGCGAGTTAAAAATGTCTTTTGTATCAGAGAAGACATGACAACTATGTGACATTTGACAGACACCGAGTATTATGTGGTCAGTGTGAGCACACGTTTCAAGCCAATGGCGTTGGAGAAAATACTAAATACAGTGGCGTACTACACATTTTATAACTTGCTATACAACTTAACATCATACCTATTCCTATCATATGGGGTGACAGAAAACCCATCACATTCATTCATATCCTAACAAACTTCTTTCGCTTCATTCAAATTCATTGAATTCTACATATAACAGTTAGAGAAATTCTATTCTGAAATATCAATTTTTTAAATATTTTTTTTTATATAATATATTTAATAAAATTAATCAATGTTTGATTTGCAATTTAGTTAAATGAGTATACTTATATATGTAATAGACCCAAAAAAAGGCTTAAATAGAGCGTTTTTCTATAAAATAATATCCAGTTAGTAATTCTAGACATTTGTTTATTTTCTACTCAAGTTATAAATAAATAGTAGTGAATCTGCGGGCGCTACTGTTCTGCACTGTACCACTAGTGACTGACTGAGATAATGTCTGTGTCGGCGACGTGTTCGGAGGTCTTGGGGTTCGTGTCAGTCGTCGGTGCAGCCGCGGGATTAGTCTGTCCGAGATGACAGCTCAAATCCCCCTGCTGTTTTATCCCCTTACACCCGCTTCCCGCCCCGCACCAAGCCTTGACCCCCAATATAACATACACACTACAGATGCTGAAGCTTCATCGTGAATGTTCAGCTACTGTACGTATGTTGTCATTATAATACTCTGTCGAGGTATTTACTCTTTTCATTCTCAAGCTACATGTCCTTAAAATCAATAGTGTTTTATATATGTAGTAGGTTCTACAACTCTAGATTGGTTTAAAATAAATTTAGGGCGAGCATTTCTTTTATGTTTGTATTGTTTTCGTTGCAGTTCGATGTCAGGTAGTTTGAGTAGCATGAGTGCGGCTAGTAGCTGTTTACAACAACGAGACCCCGGTGGTTATCCGGCGTATATGTTCCACGACCCGCTGCATTCGCTCAGCTCACCGTATGGACATTCAAGGGCGGCAGCAGCGGCCGCTTGCAACCCGGCGGTGGCCCATGCTCAATCAGGGACTCCACACGGTGGATACCCTGGTGGAACACCTACATCTGCACCCGGTGGCACCGGCACAGGTTAGTTACAATTTCCAGCAATCCATAAGTATATTCATTTAGGTAACAAAATAAAAGCGAAAGATAATTAGACTAGGTATATAAATGATCATAAACTGAATATATTTGAGTTTTTAGTAAAAATTCATCTTTTTGATTAACTAATTTACAGGACTTTCGCTATATTTAATATTTCCACTCATAAATTTTCGTTTAATTAAAGTAATTAACACAGCATCATTGGCGCAAAGGGGTATAAGTTTGAAATTCGGCAGTTAAAAACATCTTTGCCAGTGGGTGTTTACAGGCGGCAGCCATCTTGTTGAAATTTCAGTTTTGAAATTACTTTAACTCAAACCACCAGAGGCGCAATCCATTTAAACTGCGATGTTAGATCTGTGTTCAATTTACGATTCATACCAGTTTGTGAGAATGTATGTGTGTTAGTTAGAAGCGAGCAACTCTTTAGAGGGTGAAAAAGCGAGAAGGCGTGGGGGGGGGGAAGTTGGGTTGCAAGGTTCGTTTGTCGGTTCCACACTTGCAAACATTCACTGGGGTCGTTGCTATCGATAAATAGTTAAGGGGTTTTCCATATAAACACTAAGGGATATGCGCAGTTGGCGAAATGACGTAAAGTTTTAAAACGAAACTGAATTTTGATTTATTTCTATAGGTGTGATATCAGCCGGCGTTTCAGTTCCCGTACAAATACCAAGCCAAGGTCCCGACTTATCATCCAACTACTGGCCCCGGCTTCAGTGATCCCAGCTATTCGGGTTTCCGCCGCCGAGGTTACTCGTGCACCAGGATAACCCGGCCACCCTACAGAATTGTTCACCTCCTGTACCGGCATCGGCCACCCCAACAGCAACCGCCACCAGCCTCGATCAACAACCTTAAATCACGAATCGTTTTCGACAACAAATCACGCCAAAGAAACAAGTGATTTAACAACGCGAACTTTTCGTATATTACGGCATAGAATTCCACCCATAAACTTAATGGAATATTCGTGACAGTGGGAAACATTGTGATTTGTTGATATTGAGAACTAGTTGTGCGTCGAATTGTGAATCTCAATTAGTTAAACGGGGTGTTAAGTCGTAAACCCGGTTAGCAGGGTACAAAAAAATATTTATTATAAAACAAAAATAATAATAATCCAGTGTATATTTCAAACAAATCTGTGCCAATAACTTAGTTTCAATCATTTTTGAAACAATATTTGTAGTTTTATTAACCTTGTAACGTAACCGGAAGTGTAAAAATAATGTCGGTTATTAGCGGTTAATGTATAATAAATTAAGTAAAATTGTTCAAAGTATTTATAGTAGATATATAAAAGCACAATTCAGTGTAACTTTGATGAAATTTTTAATAGTTTGTCTTTTTGCAATAAAATTTACAACTTAAGCAATAATCTAATCTGACAAAATGTATTCAATAATTTTGTAATTAAAACAAAGAAAATATCGTAACAATTGATAAACAAAAACAAAAAAATAAAGAAGTAAATTCACTTATTTTCATTGAATAATTAGGTTAGGAAGATACAAAATATTAATAAAAATGACAAAAAAATATATCTCTCCCAATTCGTATTCGTAGATGTTGTGTATAATATTATTGTTGCTGTGATTATGTACGATGAATATTATAAATAATAATAGTTTAAGCAGTCTTGTTCATCGCATAGTTATTGTTAGGTGTGTAATTAGTATTTGAGTGTAGGACAAATAAAACAATATTATTGACAAAATATTTATTTTTTATTATAATATCACATATTACTCATATTTATTTACGAAACTAATAAAGCAAATATCATTTATAACCGTACACCACTTTCTATTTACCAATTGGTTCAAATCAAATTCTGTTTCAATATACACATATTTAATTTTATTCGAGAAACACATTTTTTTAAATTAATAATTACAATATAAAACAATACTTACTTATTACTTCGTATAAGAAAGTAACACAGTCGACGAAATAATTTTATTACTTACAATTCCAAGTCTGTCATAAGACATACGCAATGTAATGGTGAATATCGCAAATAAAATATTAGTAAATGTTTTAATACAAATTAAATTACCAAAACGGGTTTAAATAACGATAAAATTGAGTAGCGTGAATATCTAAGCCTAGACTCCCGAAATGTATTAAGTTAAAATCATATTGAAAATAATCTATCAAATCAATATTCTTTTTACACGAGTTGCTGCTTTGTTTACTCAACGTATAGACAAAGACAGAATAAGAGTTTAAATCTAGTTAAGTGGAGTTTTTGTGTGAGAATATTTTCTATATAGAGAAATGTATTCAGATTGTAACGGTTTTTTAATTAGGTGCAATAGTATCACGTAATTACTGTGATTGGTTAAATGTGTGTTATGCTGAACTATAATGTTCTGCATTTTGCTGCGTAATTAGAATTATAACAAAATAACAGTTGAGGTTTAGTAGTGCGCAGTCATTTAGCTTTTTAAAGTGTTTTAACGTGAAGAAACAAGTTAAAAATAAGCGAGACCTATATTATATTTGGTATAAATCTGTATTTGTATCTACAAACAAAGTACATGTAGCTTTTAGCTAATTTATAAAACATCAGTATAGAAAATAGATCAAATGTGTGTTAAGTATTGGTTGGGGTCGAATGGATAATAATTATTCGGTCGAGTAGTTAGGGGTCGCTTGTTGGTCGTAACAACGGGCTATGCTCAGAGGTTGGTTGGAAAGTATATGCGGAGAATAGACTCGTAACCGTGTGTAAAGATTCTTGGTGACCGTATGCGAGCGATATTATGTGTCGTTTATGTAAATACCACTGGTGCGACACTCCAAGAATCACCAAAAACAACCAAACTAGAGTAAGTTTTAAATCTGCAAGCAAAGCATCATGCGAAACTTGACTAAACATTGATTTTATTTAAATGTTATACGTTATGGGAAAACAATTAAAAAATGGAATAACGATGCAACATATAGAAATTATTATACACTAATTAAAACTACTCACCAAACCATTGATATGGTGCATCGAAAACCGCGATTTCCGAACCAAGAACAGTCGCTCTTCGTACCGTAGTTAGATAAATATATTCTAGACTAGGAGTAGTAAAACGCGCGAGAAAACTAACAAACGCAAACGAACCAACAATAGCACTAGCTAAAACATTACCGAAATGTGTGTAATTAGAAAGTACAATCATAGTCAACAGGACGATCGAGGAAAAAAAACCCCAATATGTCAATTCGTTATGAACGATGGTTAAATCATCTGAAAAGAAACATGAAAAGAAACACACAAAAACGCATTTATATAGAAATATAATTACTCAGTCCTGAATAGAACACAGTTGACGCCAGTAGAAATCCTAAAGCAAAAATTGTAAATGCATTTGATACAAAGGTTTTTACAACGCTCTGTCTAAGCATCTTGCATAACATCAGTAAAAGAACACCGAAAACACAACCGAAAATCAGTGATGCCAAAAGCGCTGCAAGAGAAATATGAGGTTAAGATCACCACATCTAATTTGCAAGTTCCAGCCAATACAATTGTAACTAACTAAGGAGTTTTATATTATTTTTATGATTAATTACAATATGGTATTGACTAGTTTGTGTAGAAAACCTAACCGTTTTCTCCCAAATTGGGAATTAGTAACACATAGAAGATAAATCCAGAAGCTAAAGTACTGAACAGGAGTATTTCAGTTTGAATAAAATGGTGACCAAATACACATACAAATAAACCTATAGCCCCTATAATATATTGAAGGATTGTCGTATAACCTATAAATCAAATATGTATTTCAACGAAATGGTAAAAACGATGTGAGGATATGTTCATACTAGCTTCAAAACAACCGAGTTCTACATCACAGCCGTACGAAACGATTGGAATATAAGCGGATTTAAAATTATTATAAGATGCAACTACAGTATAAACAGCCCCAGCTCCTTTATAGTTATTGTATAGTT
The DNA here is from genome assembly GCA_018344505.1 of Nebria ingens riversi. NCBI lineage: Eukaryota > Metazoa > Arthropoda > Insecta > Coleoptera > Carabidae > Nebria > Nebria ingens. The sequence continues at coordinate 317,179 of JADQWA010001053.1, forward strand.
TGCGTAACCATGATTTAACTGTTGCAACCTATTATAAAACACAATTTAAAATTGTTTATTTGCAATTTGAAATACAACCTTAGTGCCATAACTCTCAACGTTGTCGATCGTCAACATAATCCTAATCGCATCGAAATATGAAGCCATAGAAAAATCACTTTTCGGCAAATAAAAATGGTATAAATCATGCCGAACTATTGATGCTTCGCATAAATGCCCACTAACTGAAGCAGCTTGAGCATCAACTCGTATTAGTTCATCTGTATAATGAACTTTTTGATACGCCGCTATTTCGGTTTCAAACTCCATGTTACAACCGCCCGGTATTGGAGCTAAAACCCAAACGAAAATTGAGGTTATATTCAATAAACACAACAAAGATACTGGTTACGAAACTAAAAATACATCAAAACATACCTTCTTCATACGGGATAACAACAATAAGAACTGTATTGTTGAGTTTGTTGACATTTTCGATATAAAACTCATAATTGTTTGCACCATTTAAAATTTGGACTAAACCGATATTCGTACCGTTTATATAAGAACCATCGACATTCAGTGTGTTCCAAATCTTAGTTTCGATGTTAAAACTATGTACTTGTATCACAAAAAACGTTATACTTCTATCCAAATTGTTCGGATGGACGTTAACACTTATATTTGAATAAGGCGCTAATGTAATTTCGTTTATAAAAATATTGGTCGCATTATAGTCGGATAGAGATACATATAATCTATTTAGATCTGTAAGACGCAATTCATTAATAGGTTGTGAAGAATTGCACTATTTGTACTCTAACCATAGTTTTGCGAGTATGTAGTGTGTAATATTAATACTTGCATACAAAATAACTTGTACCACATTATAAATGTTGAGTTATGTATTTTAAGTAAATGAAATGTATTAGATATCACAGATTTGTTAACGAAAACACTTGTTCAAGTGACAAGGAGTGTCAGCTGACTGTATGCGCAGTCGCCTAAGCGCATGGTGTTAGAGTCAAGATGGCCGCCGGTCGATCAATGAAATTTGTATAGTACAAGTGTAGTGTGTGTGGTACGTTTACTGTTTGGTGTGATAATGAAATATTTTATAAACGGTGTAAACGACGTGTAAATGGGATATGGGCAAAGACCAGGAGCTGTTGGAAGCAGCGAGGAATGGCAATGTGCCCGTTGTAGAGAAAATATTGGGCCAGCGAGCGAAGAGGAGTGGCCCTCTTGCAAGGTGGGTGAAAATATATTTGTTACTTGATAACATAGCCCTGCACTGTTTTTTATAACTTAAAATCAACTATAACGCAACTAGTACTCATATATATTAGATACTAGACCTTTAAGGTTTATACGTACAGCTTTTAACTTATAATTATGTATTGTTTATCATTAATGTTTGATATGTTGATTTGTGTTACTTAAAATATATATATATATATATATATGACGTCAAGCTTTGTTTTTTATATATATTTATAAATGATTCATTTATAAGTATATAATAAATGAATGAATCATTTGAAACCAGTTTCGTTTTTATTTACTTATTAGTAGAAACACTGATTTACTTAGAAATCGTGAGTGTTATTACCCTAATTGTCCAATTAATATCAATTCATTTAGTGACAGTTCAGGCATGAGTACAAAAGGAAATATATTCGCTTTGTGTGTTTTGTTGATTTGCGATTTACACTTGTGGGTTCTTGTCTAGTTAACGTAATTGTTTTAATATATGCTTTATTATTTACTTAATTATATTTACTAAAGTATCGATAAGAAAGTTAGTAAATCTTATCAGTACAAAAATTACTAAATACATAAATAAATAGCAAAAAAAAATAGTTTTTTTTTCCGTCTAACACATTTCATATCTCAAGGATACATTATTATTAAATGTATATAATTCCAAGTAGAATTCATAAGCAATTCGCCTATTTTGGTCGTTTATAAAGAGTCAAAATTAAAAAAAATGTGGTCTATAAATGTTATTGAACATATTATTATTATAATTTTGTAAAGGGAATCTCTTAGATTTTAATAGAATAGCAAAATTAACATTATTGAATTTACTTAATTAATCGAAAATCTGAGCCTAAGTCTATAAAGAGAATCTATACATGTTTGAAATACCTGGTTATCTTAAATAAATTATTTTTAACATATATTTTATTGGAAAACCCAAGAAATATATTCGATATATTTTTCATTTGCAATTTAAGTAAATTATTTTACACACTTTCAAAAGCATAGAAATTCGCGTTACAAGTCTACAGCCTTGCTCAGAATCGCACAAACAATTATTCATAAAACTGTAGATCTGTTAAATATTTACAGTTATTTAACCAAAAAAAAATACACAAAAGTGGTGTAGATTTATTTAATATAAATTTAGAAAAATACGTATAAAACGTTTGGATGAAGTTGAAATTTATTTATATTTATATTTTTTAAAAAAATATTTATGAATATACCTAATACAAAATGCGTAAGTTGCTTAATATTACTTATAGCGTAAACATTAAAAAAGAAAGTTGCACATTTGTGCGAATTACATTTATGTTTGGAACAATTTCTGTTGCATCGGTTTTGCGAAAAAACATGTTTGGAACTAGGTCAAATGGATGTTATTTTGTTTCCTGTTAGTCTGTAAACGAACGACCTTCATAGGAATTCACGATTCAGCAAGGTTTTTCTAATATAATAAAGTATGTTAATTAATTACAACCATAATACGAATTAGTTGATTAAACACGTAACTAACAGGTAAAATACAAACAAACATTAACATAAAGCATACATTAATATGTAATTAACACTAACTTATAAATAGAATTTACTATTTAAGTTAATTTAAGTAATAAACTATCAAAAATAACATATTTACTATTTGCCATTGTTTGTATACCGCACTGTTGATCTCGTAAATATATATATATATATATATATATATATATATATATATATATATATATATATATATATATATATATATATATATATATATATATATATATATATATATATATATATATATATATATATATATATATATATATATATATATATATATATATATATATATATATATATATATATATATATATATAAACGCGATTGTATCTCGGCGCGCGTGACGCTTGTAAAAAGCCGTGTAAATTACAGCCGAGAATGCAGAAATAAATTACGATATCGTTTTTACACATCTCAGCATTTTTCATTTGTGTGCTTTGTGTAATGAAAAAAAAAAAGTGAAAAGCCAGCATCTTTTTCATTGTTTTTTTCGTCAAAGGTTGTACAATTGAAACTTAAGTATATTAATATTGCAATTGTCATGTAATAAAAGTTATTTAATTTTATGTGAAAATCGATTAAAACTTATAATTTGTACAATTTAGAATCTATGAACGTAATTACAAAATGAATAAAAATTGAATAATAATAGAACGAAATTATTAGCGATTAAAATGCATAAATATTTATTATATCATCATACGTTTGGTAATTTAATATTCCTGTTGATGAGTTTGTTATTGTAAAATGAGTATTATTAAACATAATATGATACCATATAATAGTGGTGTAATCATATTTTAACAATGAATGTATATAAACCAAGTCGGTAAATAAGTAATTGTAAATAATAGATAATTAAACGTCAAGTGTGTATTAATCGAATCAATCGCAAATAAAGATAAATGTGAAGCGATTACCGCGCTCTGCCGGGAACAGAATAAATGTATGCCGGAACAAGAAGTGACAGTGGAATTTTTTTATTGATATCGATTCAACATCATTTCTAAGAACATCATGACTTTATATAACAAATTTCAAATCACACAATCTTTTACTTATACTACCTACTTTATTGCTACTCTGAAACCTTCAAATAGAAAAACAAAGTCAATCCGGATAGTATTGCATTTAAATAGAATATGAAACGAATAGTTCGTCTGTCGCCGGCATGTCTGGTCTAAAGCTTCGAAATGTTTTGTATTGCCCGAGAGGCCGGGGCCCGCCAGGGTCATATCCGCAAGTTGCAAGGGGACGTCGGCCAGTGACGTCAAGGAGATGGGGTGAATCGTGACCGTGTGTCTACTAGGAGCTCGGCAATCGATAAGTCACTACAGCGAAAGTAAACAGGTTCACGGAGCTAGATAGTGAATATGTTTTTTTTATTTATAAAGAAAAAAAAAACATTCTTTTAGTAAATAGATCTTAAGTGCAACTCAACACTCACAATTATTACAGAGTAGAAGTTATTAAAAATGTTTTGTCATTTATAGAAAATTGATAAGATGCTTAAAAGTTTACAAAACTCGATTTATAGTGAAAATTATTATTTCTTAGTAGTAGACATGTTTCGGTTAACATTTTTGGAAAAGAAGTAGCCATGGTTGTGTCGTCCGAATCTTTTTGGATGTTTCGGTTCGAAATTCGAACATGCCAACCAATTATGAATGTTTGTTTTCACTTTTTTGAACGCATTTCACTTGGAGTGCATTGTTTTAAAATAATTTCTTGCTCATGTTGAGGTCTTCTTCGTTTGTAGTTTTCGTGCGACAATAATTACTTCATATAAAGAAAATCTAGGTATAGGTGTTAATTAAGAAGCACATTGACATTTATATTAACAGGGGTACTTTCGGTAGTGGGTCCTAAATCAATATTGGGTCGCCGGAATAAGATTTCCAGGATTAAGTCATTGCAAAGTTAGTGCAAACACTTTGCAAAGTCGGACCGTTTGAACTTGATATGTTAGACATATTACCAAAGTTTATCTACACACATATACGTATATATGAATCCACTTACGACCCTACCTTTACCCACTCACTGGGGGGTAATAGCATCATAAAACTTGGCACCCCCGGTGGCAAGATTGTTAAGGCCCAAACGACCAACGTTGTATACTTGAAACAAATTAATTTGACTGCAGAGATCAAATAAGATTAGAGAGAATATTGTGCTTTTGAGTACTTTTGCTTCGGCGAGACATTTTCGTAATGTGATTGACAGAATATGAATAAAGGATATATGTTCGACCTGAATTTTCCTAACACTGATAGCAAAATTGTTATTTATCAAACCGAAAATAGACGTTCCAATTTTGCATTTAAAATTAGGAACAAATTTTAGTTGTATGTTTTACGCTTCAAGAATTGGGGTTTCATTGGCGTAAATGTTCTTTTCTTCGTCACTGGTTCAATTTTACCGGTAAAGAAATATACCGGTGCGATAGACGAGTGGCTCTACAAAAAAAAACGACACGATGTCCTCAACGACGCCATATCCCGGCGAATAAGAAAGGAATTTTACAACGCGCATTATTTTCCGGGTTAGTGCACGTGCTGAAAAGAATTCGGCTGTATGTTGGGATTTTAACTTATAACAGCGCTGTTCTCGATTTTCCGAAAATAATAACTCGGTATTTACGTGCAGACATATTGAGTTTTCTTGTTTCCACAGCGGTGGAGTTATTCAATTTTTATTTTCGTATACGAAGTAACAAGTATTGTAATCATGAACATTCGATCTCGAAATTTTATTGAAAATACATCTTTTGACCTTCCCTGAGTCAAGTCTGACAATTTTTGGAATAACGTCTGTTTGCTTGTATGAGCGCTCTACAGCCTAAATTGGTGAAGGTAAAATTATGAAACTCAAAATTTGTATATTGCTGGCAAGAGAACCTCTTATTTTTGATAATAATTTTCAAACCAGAAGTGCATGTTTACTGTAGTAATTTTTATAGTTTCTCCAGTATCTCCGAAACGGCTGCACTTACAGTAAAAATGGTTAGAATTAAAATCATGGAAATTAATATTTCGCACAACTTTTGTTTGAAACATTTCTTCAAAAGTTTACCAGTTACAAGAAAATTGCTATTGGAATTCGTACATTTCTTATTTATATTGCCATAGTTACGTTATTGTGATTTTGTTGCAGTTTACGTCGTGGACCAGGCGCAAATGTGCAGGACAGCAGTGGATACTCCAGTCTACACCATGCCGCCCTCAACGGCCACAGGTAAGAATATACGATTTTTTGATTAATTCATAAACAGTTGTGATGTTTCTAAAGCGAAGCGAAACGCATAAATAGAGTGAAATGAAAATGATTTGTGTGATTTTATAAATTTCGATATGATGTATTAGCAATTGTTGTATTTGTTGCAGAGAAGTGGTGCGTTTGTTGTTGGAGCACGATGCATCGACGAACATAGTAGACTGCAGGGGTTCGAGTCCATTGCATTTAGCGGCTTGGACCGGCGATGTGGACATCGTATGCCAACTACTTTCCGGTCATGCCATCACCAACGTCAATCTTACGGTAATTTTCCCTAACACATTTATTCTATTTATTTACCGCTTCTTATTCATTTTTATACGAAATATAATAAATGCGATTAATCACATGTTTCCTAAACGATTTACAATTTATAATCGTTGTTTCTACCAAAAATAAAACAGTTGTTTGTGGTCACGAAATGATTCAACTTATATAACCACAACTAATCTTTTATGACACATACCACGCACTAATCTACAGTTAAGTTGTTTCATTTCAGCAAAAAAATTAATTCTTGTTAGAGGATTTCGTCGAAAAGTATATTACGCAGTTCTGTCGCTTAAAAGTATTTGTAGAATTCAATTTTATAAAAGTTAATTCATAGTAATAAGGTATTGGAGTTTGTATGGGTGAACAGCGGGGAGCTACGACCACTCGTAGATACACTGGGTAATGGTCGTTAGTATTTGCACTAATTAAGGGTTCGCTTTGAGCCCATCTAGTACTGGTGTACACTTGAAACTCAGTCACCCCACTTCGTGTAATGCATGTGAAAAGCCGAATAGTATGAATTGTCAGGGCAGTACGATGACTACTTGATTGGCCCCACCGAAGATCAAACTCAAACGTTTCAAACGTAATAAATTAATGTTACTGCCCAATTGGTCCATACTAGCCACATGTGAAGTACTTTTTCCAATAGGATTGACTATTTTGAAACTTCTAGTATATTGTTGTAATTATTTCATTTATCATTTCTGTGTGGCTCAGAAAATGATTTTCATTGAGTTTTGACAAAAGTGTTGGTTCGGAAAATGTTCGAAAAGAAAACATGAAATTGTGAGAGAACGAATGATTGTTGTCAAGTGACGTGTGACCGTTTCAGAACGTTCGCTGGAGCACTTTTGCTCCAACTCTAATCCGGTTTTCCGGTTCTGTGATTCACCGGATCTCACTTGCAAAACTTTCGAACGCGTCACGCGAAGAACACAGTATCCATCCATTTTACCAGTCGCGAGACAATGTGCGAATTAATCCGTGAAAATCCGTTTCAGTAACCAGATCCTTTTTTTCCCGTCGTCGCTTTTGTTGTTACTTTTCCACTTATTTTTTTCGGTTTATATGTTGATGATACGAAGTAGAAATTGCCATACCCATAACCAGTTGTTGATATTCTCGTGCGAAATCGGATAAATAACATTTTTCAAATATACAAACTCCAATCTGACTGTTACTATTTATGTTTACGTTATTATGTGTTAGAAGTTAAGGGGAAGTCTTTATAAATGTTTGTGACTGTGCGTGCCTTTATGACGGTGGGAAGGGGAGGGGGGGAGGGGTTTGTTGATTAACATTCTCCATTCCAAACATTCCTACTACCACTTGAGCAACACGTTCCCTCTTTTGGCGTGCCATCTGCAACTATGTTCGCTTCAATTCAATTGCGACAGAATCACTTTTATTTAATGACAACTTTTAACTAATGACTTGAGGGGATGAATACATTTTTATTTCAAGAAATATTAAAACTATGTTGTAAATTGTTGACAATTTTTACTAATTATGCGACGTCTGATCAATACTCGACTTACGTCTGCTGTTTTATACTGCGAATATGTTATTTTTAGAAAATTATAATTAACAAATCGTAATTAGTATTATATGTAGTCGAAACTAATTAATATAGATGTTGTTTTGAAAACTACTGTAGGAATTCTCAAAATTCCAATGAATATAAACCAACAAGTGTTATATTGCAATGATTCATCCTTGTAAATAGTTTGTTTCCGTATTAAATTAAACGCCGATTTGATAATATTTTTTTTTTCCTCGTAGACCAAAGATAGTGAGACTGCACTTCATAGTGCTGCCCAATACGGCCATACTGCAGTTGTGGAGCAATTGTTAGACAACGGGTGTGATTCTTCAATAAGAAATAGTCGCGGTGAAACAGCATTGGACCTTGCTGCCCAGTACGGCAGGTAACTGAAGCTTCTAAACGTGATAGATTCGATTGTGTTGAGCGTTTTGACAAATGCTAAAGAAGTTGGCTTTATTTTCTGTTTTCAGACTGGAGGCTGTCGAATTACTATTGCACAGACATCGAGAACTGATTACCCCTATGCGCCGTGTCATACCAGGCATTGTGTTTCCTCATACGCCGTTACATCTTGCCAGTAGAAACGGTCACAAGTAAGTATGGACCTTGAATTATTTTATCAGAAATTGTGTTGTTGTATTTTTTATCGAAACGCATATGCGGAATTTGTTATTTTTAGTACTTTTTGAGATATATTGACGGCATTTTTATAAATAGATTTACACATATACACAATATTTTTAAGAAAATTATCATAACGCAAATAACGTGCAAAAAGCAATGTTTTTCATGATCTTAAAGTAGCTCATTGCTTAATTAGTATCTTGTTGTATACAGACTCCAATGTTTAGGGTCATTTGGTGCATTCTAGTGATATGTGCCGAAATATATGCCATCTGATATCATCAACACATCAGACATATTTACACAAAATCATAGCTAGCTCATAATATCAAACACTAGTCGAACACATAGAAAGCGAATCATAGAGAAATAAACGGGATAGAGGAGAGGACGAGGTTGCTAACGCTAATTAACTTGAACAATATGTAAATGTAGCGTAGCGACTAACACATATACCTACAACGGTGGCTAATTGGTGAATTGATGCAAATCAAATTAATTAGTACTTTAACAAGTGATAGTGTTGCGAAATCTTTTCACACTTTGCTCTCGATACTGATTACTAACTGTCATCATGCCCACTATTATTCTATACAAATATGGACATTATATTTAGCGGTTTATTGCTCTACATCGATAACCGGAGTTCAATTTGTATGCAGTCAACTTTTGACATTGTTATCATGTTTAAATATGAGTATATTAATAAATAAATATTACTAAAAAAACAATGTGGTTTTCTTTGTGTAACCATGTTTGTGTTTAATTGTACCAACGCAAATCGAATACGCGTAATATATATATATATATATATATATATATATATATATATATATATATATATATATATATATATATATATAATATATATATATATATATATATATATATATATATATATATATATATATATATATATATATAAGCAATTGGTATGATTTGGTAATAATGATAGTTATTTTTGTAAAATGAGTTTGTCAAGATAGATTCGAATGGCGAAAGATTATCACGATTTGAATGGATATAAATGATTTTCTGCCACTCCATTTGATGGGAATATGCATAAAGTTATGTATGCATGTATTTTTGCTTTTAAAAAATATAGTTTTCAGTTGCATATATATACATACATCGATGCAATTCAATATTTTGTTAGATTATGTTTATAGAAATTATTAATGAAGATCATTGAACTGCTTTTCGTGCAATTAGATAAGATTATCTTAGTATTTAATTAATTGAAGTCTATGATGATATTTTGTGTTAATTCATATGTATGTATGAGTTACGTAGATCAGAATATGTTTTATTACATTTTATCTCGATAGGTCTGATCAATATTCGACTTATGCTTACTAATAAGGTTGATATCTCATTTATTTTTAATTATTATCAAGACTAAAATATGTTATATTTGATTTTTAGTTCTAATTTTATTGTTTGACACTTTATATAATTGTCCAATTAATTTTTTGTGTATTCTATTGAATGCCAGTAGGTATATTTTGTATTCTTTCATTAAAATGGTCTGTTTTATTTTTGGAATCTAATTACTAAAAGTATTGTATTTGTAGATTATTAAACCGTTTCGTATAAATGTTTTTTTTTAATGACGCACAGAGAAATCATATGCCCCAAGGGCTAATATAAAAATTAATTAAAATAAAAGCCTTAAAAGGAAGTCCGCCACTGGTTATATTATTTCAGGCGCAATTAAATCATCCCATACCCAAGCCCCATGGTTTTCTACATATACCTATACAAATCATAATAGCATGTAGTCTAGCTTTAATATCGGCCGTAACCAGCTTGTTTATTGCATAGTGATGCTCGTTAGCTCGTGCACCACGTCTATATTATGCACGGTCGCACTATCATCAACATCATCACCATCACAGTATGTGCTGTGCTATGCCGGTAAGTCTAATTCCAATTGTCACCGGCAGAGTGACCATGCGTGCATATTAGAGACAGGATTGTATGTGTGTGCTATCCCATCATCCATTGATGCGCATGCGCTCGCTGGTACTGCAATATATGTGTGCTGTCACGCGTACATCTTTGCCTTGATTGGATGCACACATATGCTATTACATGAATATCTACCCATCTAGATTTGTGCTTATTGTATGTATGTTGTATATTGGCATTTATATATATGCACTACAATCATAATCCGCGATTTAACATTTCGATATTAGCTGTCTGCGTTCTCTACAGGTTTTAGCTTATGTATTGTCACTATTTGTAAGTTGACCAAATGTAACATTTCTGCAAGATTTATATAGACGCGTTTTCCCCACTTTTTGTTTGACACAATTAGAAAAAAGTGTACAATTTTAAGGTTATAATTCTGTAGCTCGTTTTTAAAAAGTTTACAGTTCTCTATTGAATACATTTCTTAGTATTAGTGTAGCGCATTGTGTAAGTTGAGAATTATGTTTGATACATTTATTAAACTCATTGATTTGTAATTCAATTAAAATAATTCAATTGTCTTTAAAATTTCATTTCTTTTTACAGAAATATATACGTGCTCTTTAAGCATGCACTCTAAGTATGTCATTCAACAATTTGTGAGGAATTTAAAATTTTATTCATTAAACATAAATTAATATATCTATATATTTTTTTAAATAAATATTAATATTAGTATAAACAATTCTCAATATTAGTAAAAATATAAAGATTTCCAATATCCAATACTGTCTATGCTGTGATATAAATTAATGAAATAGTATACGTATGCACATAGCGTTGTGTGCGCGCACGATATAACATAATATCAAAGGGTGCAAACACGGATTTAGGCGTTCACAAAGGACCGATACCAATTGAATTGCTTTTGTGATTCCATTTTATCAGCGCCCGTTCCAATTTGTGGCCCATTTACTGTTTTAAATGCATGAAATATGCATATACACAAAATTAAATGCTATAACCTATAATACCAATATTACTAAAAGTTTATTTTTCCTACAATTTTAATATGTCTGAGTATGTCAACTCATTTTAGCATTATGCCGGTTTTTTTTTTCAGAGGTGTCGTGGAAGCCTTACTTGGCGCTGGTTTCGACGTAAATATCCGTACAGCCGCCGGTACCGCGTTACACGAAGCAGCAATCTGCGGTAAAGTTGAAGTCGTCCGGACTCTTCTCAATCACGGCGTAGATCTGTCTATCAAAGATGCCCATAACAATAGTGTTATGGATCTGCTGAGTCAGTTTCCAGCACAAGCCACGCATGAAATCACTTCAATCATTCGCAGTAAGTTGAATTTAAAACTGATTTATATTATTATGCCCATTCTCGACTTACGTTTACTTGTTTATATGTGTTATACTTTATTTTAAAGTTGTGTAATTATAAATAAATAACTAATTGTGTTATGCAAACTTATGAAAATTAGGATTATTTCATCGTTTAGTGGTTGGTGTATTAAGATAATTGACTCTATTGTTTTAGGATACGGCCGTTCAAACGGTTCATTGTTGGGTGATAGTGATATGGATGAGAGTATTTCTCAGCCATTCCCGCCTGTTCCTCCGGGCGATTCGTCACTAGGGAGCCCGTACGAGAACGTTCGACCCGCGTCTCGGGGTCGTTCGCTAACCGCTGATTCTGTTTCCCCGGGGACGTCACCATCTCGTTGGGATTACTACAGGCAATCACGGTCAATTGACGGTTGTGAAGACCGTCGCGTGTCTGGGACTTCTGCTATGTCGATGTAAGTTTTTTAAACGAAGTATTTTCAATTTTAAATCAAATGGATTTTTGCTATGCGCTTTTTTTTTAAGTGAAACAGAATTGAATAATTGTGATCTTAGATCATGCTATCGCAAGCATTGATTGCTTTACTGTTATATTTGTGCATTTATTTTTTATTATATTCTAAATCTGAATGTAAAGTTTCTTTGAGAAATATACAGAATTTGTTTTTATTTTTACAACAAACAAATGTAATAAGTTCCATGCTAAGTATGTACATATAAACTTATAATTCCATAGTTAAGTTTGTTTATTTGCGAAACTCCAGATGTTTACATCGAAAACTTTTGCATATACATATATACATATATATATATATATATATATATATATATATATATATATATATATATATATATATATTTCTTGGAGAAGTATTAGAATAAAGTTCTATGTGACGTTCTAAAACGCTAATTTAATAAACAAGGCTACGACAAAACTACGCAAATTACAAGATGCTCGTATATCCAAATGTGTGTTCCTCTTTATTTTTCGCGAAAAGTTTCACAGCTTCACGAAACTTTCTACGAATTTAATAACGACATAAAATTATTTTCATCCATGCAACGGTGAACTCGGGATATTATTTTATTAACTTTGCGTTTTACCCACTCACATACACAAGCATGTGCACATACATATTTCTAAAGAATTTCAACATTGAACCATGGATATCTGAATAACACAGTTCAGAAAAAATGTGCGCGCATATCTCACTTATAAAATGAATTTCTAAAATTCTCAATACACACGCAATAATACGTTATAAGCATTCCTTAGATGTTTTTATTAAATTAAATTAAATGATAAAATATAAAATCCTCATAGCACAAATAGGCTTTGTAAATAGTTAGGCTAGCTTGCATGTTTGAATGGCGCATGTTGCAGATTTCGCAAAAACCGCGTGTATAAAAGCATGCCAATCCGCCTCAAGTCTAAATCGCCGAAGAAACGCATCATACCAGCTACAACATCCACTGTTAAACTGGCTTCCCCCGGGGTTCTGGACAGCGTCGCCTTCACCTTCAGCAAACAATGCACGCTCACTCAACAGCAGCAAAACCGGCTTTCCTCTGGCACGAGTTCCGGGTCCTCGTACACTACTGCATGTTCTTTCAGAAGTTCCGATAATAGCGTGTATCAAACACCACCAACACCCAAGTCTTTCCTGGATTCCAGTGCTCACTCCGAGGATTTGTCGTTCTCGCTGTTTCCCGAAGCGGACCAAGTCAGTCTTTCGTCCACGGCATCCAGTTGTGGATACCGGGATCGCAGAGCTGACGCCGGTAGTGCCCCGCTGTACCTGCCCATGACGAGAGGCTGTGGCCATAGTCCAATCTCAAATAGTAAAGTGTCGGTAAGTGATTGTTTCTCGACAATTCATTGCAGAATTTAGTTACTTTTGGAGTTGGAGTATTTTCTTTAGGTTCTGCGACATCATTTATTGTTTATACAAATACTTTATTCTAGAGAATTAAAACTTTTTATAGAAATATATTACTAAAATCTAAATTCCGTATATAATAATTCAAATGACTCTGAAATTAAGTGGCATGAAACAGTAGCTAGATATTTGATTCTCTCCTTAGCCTACGCCGCCGAAGAAACCCCCTCGCCGTAACTTGTCCGTCTCACCAACCCACTTGCAACCCATGTCAATGTCAGTAGAAGGGGTCAGTAATAGCGCGTACGAGTACCTGTTTTTAGCGCGTAGTGGTGCGCGCAGTCAAAGCGACCTTGACGAACTTGACACTAGCACTAAACACCCATCTAACGACGGTGAGCGCAGACGCGAGTTAAGACACGGGCGTAGCGTAGACGCTTACGTCGAAATGAATTGTGTATTCTCCCTTCCCCCCGACGAAAAAGACTCTTCACCGCGGGAATTGCATAGGGGGAAGTCGGAAGATTTGGACTCGCGTAGATTGAGGCCTGAACCTGTGGCTATAACCGCTATGTATGAGAATACAGTGATTAAAACACAAAACCCGCGGCGTAAACTGCGCAGACATCTTGAAAGAGATATTTACGAGCCGTATGATTTCCACGGTGACACGTCACCACTGACTAGTTCATCGGCGCCAAATACCAATTACGTTTCAAGTACGTTCTTATCGATAAAATCATCGCAGGAAAATTTAGCGTCTAACGATGATAAACCGGAGAAGAAAATAGTTAAATTAATTCACATTCCCCTTTCGCCGACACATTATCAACAGCCCCCTACCCCTGAACACCCGCCACCGTCGGCGCTGCAAGCGGAGAAAAGTATTCATGATCGGATACGACCTTTGAGCCAGGTGAGCTCTTAAATATATTGGGAATGCCATTTTGAAAACTGAATCAGTATTTTTATTTGTGTTTTTATCATTTTGTGTATTGTTACTATAGTTTTTTTTTTTCGTTGTATCGAATCATGAAAGCTTTTTTTATTATTATATTATGTTTGTACGTTTGTTTGTTGTATTATGCTTGTTTGTTGTTTGCGCACCTTTGAGATGAAACCTAACCAAGAATTTGAGCATTTTGCGCCATTTTGTATTGAGAAAAGCTACAGGAATTCTGAATTATTTTCAGATCACACTGAATAGAATGTGTTATGATACTTTTAATTATATATTTGTTTCAATTTAAAAACAAGCATTAGAGTTTATGTATATAAATATATATATATATTACGATTTTAATACTACATATTGAAATATATAATTTTGCTTACTTTATTTATTTAATGAATTAATTTCGAATGAACACTATTATTTACTCCTTTCTTATTTTCCCCGTTTATTATTATTTTGTTTCACGCAGTAAAGAGCATGATCACACTCAACACGTATAACGATTAGTGAAGGAATGGTTCCGGTTCCGACGGAACGCATCTGTGCATCGTGAGTGTATTTTATTTTACTTTACCATATCCCTAACATAACCATATCTTGTTATAATTAAGTTTTTCATTTTAGTCTAGCAAATTTAATTACAAATAATTAGTATAATACAAAATGTATATGTTTTGCTTACGGTTCTTTATGTTTTTATATTTATTTGGGACCTTTGGTAGTGGATGGCATGGTTTAGGTATTTGTGTTGGTATCCAATATTAAAATCTATTTTATGTATAAGATTCGAGAATCTAATGTCAATATATGCACCTAAAGAATATTCGGTATAATATTGTGTGTCAGTTTGTCGTTAGGGAAAAATACAAACAGTATTGGATCACATTGTCATATCTGTACAGTCATGTGTGTAGATCGGCCATCACAACATCGCAAACTACCCGTTGTGTGTGCCCTGTGTGAAACATGACCAAACAACCATGCATGAACCGAATGATTCTACTGGGGGCGAAAGAACGATCGCAATATCCGTGTAGTTACGTTTCACTGAGTTGATTTCGTTACTAGAAAACGATATTTCGAACGTATAAACTCGCAATATAACACTTTTTACGATGCGTTAAAGGAAAAATAACCTCGATGAAATATCCGTTTCGATCAAAATGACGCGGGATTCGCAATTGCTATCAACCGTATTATGCAAAAATACAAGATTGTCGAAATACATTTTAGGCTCGCCATTTCACAATTGAATTTCAAATCGTTGTATATGTTGAACCTTGCCACCCTTTACATATGTTTTACTTCCAATAATCCAAAAAAATCTAATATTTTAAAATAATAAAGACAAATAGGTGAAGGTCACCCAAGATATATTCAAAACAACCCACAACTAATCACATTTGGTCAAACTGCTACCTACCTTAAAAATAATATTTATATTAACGTTACACCTAAACATACATATCTAGTTTACAATGAACAATCATGATTTTAATATATAAAGCAAGTTTACTACATAAAAACAAAGAAATAAAAATCACCTATTCTGGTTGCACTACTAGTAATAAATTAATTCAAATGTCCATTAGAGTTTTCTTAACAAATAAATTCTAAATTTAGACATTTTCTAACGATTTTACGTGATTTAGTAATCAGTACCTATAGTTGGCTAGTCAAATAATAAAAGTCAATAATTCGTATCACCAATTATTAATTTTTGATAGAAATTCGTAGTTTATGACATTTTTATGAATATATTAATAATAACTAATTTCTATCGTTCATAAAAAAATATAGACTGATAGTGGTTTTGAACTTATAAATCCAGGAGTACAAGAGACGCTCAAAGGACATGGAAACGGAAACTGAAGAGGAGTATCTTATATTTCCGTGTGACGAGTCCAGCGGCAGTCTTTCCTCTAGTATTTCACTATCGGATAAGAGCGTGTCCACGGACAACCACGTCGAGGAGTATATTTGTGACGTGCCCTTTGCAGGTAGGAGCAGTAAAATGCATTTTCTTATTTGGTTTTTTATTTTCTGAATACCTATTGTATATAAAATATTTGCCACCATGAAATATAATCGTTGGTTTTTGGCTTTAGAGAAATATTGTGTATTTAATCGTATTACTTGTTTTTGAAGATCTATTCTTTGAAAATAACTTTTAACTTTGAAAAAGTCTATTCAGAAAAGTAATTGATATTAATGTGGATTTAATTCCTTTTGTAAGGTTGTTTATAGACCATTTCTACACTGTAAAACGAATGGGAATTTAACTTCAGTTTTATAAAAATACATTTCTACTTAGAAGTAATAAGTAAAATTACATTTAAAGTAATTCTAAATAAAATAAAACTACTATTACTTAAATTGAAGCAATTTTCCTATAGTAAATAATATTAAATCGCTTATTTGGCTTAAACCTTTGTTTCCTAGTGGTTTCACGTTGAAACTTTAACTTTATAAATATATTTAAAGTTCCCTAGCGGTTTTGTACTAAAACTACATACAGTGTGCAACTATATATAACCCCCTCTTTGCCAATATCTATTTACGCTGAAAATTTTCTTTGAGTTTTATATATTTATCTCACTTTTATGAAGAAAAATTGAATTAACATTTTTTTAAATCTGGTAATAAAGGGTTAAATAATAGTGTTTATTTTACAGTGTAGCCTAGGAAATAATGTCAAAACTCATTTAATAATTGTATGGTATTTAAAAAGTGAATAACTGAGCTTAATAGAACGCCAAGGGCGTTCTAATTTATGAGATAATAGTATTATTAAATCAGGGTAATCTTAATAAAACAGACATTTGTAAGATTCCATTTCTTATCGAGTATATGTGCTATACATACGGCCTACATAAGAAAAGTAATATACAACTGTATCTATGTTGATAAAAAAGAAACCCAATTGTGAGAACAACGTAACATTATACTACTTATGACGTCATGAATGGTCAGCAAGATTACATGATGTTGTAATTGTATCAATTAAGCTGGCGCTTACGCCCACATTAAAGATATCAAATAATATTTTGGTGCCTAAATTCCCTATCTAAAGCATTTTACAAAATTTGTTGTGTGTCTGTCAAAAATATACGTATCGATTTAAATTTTGATGAAAATGAAACGCCTATGCCTTACAAAGACCAAAAAACAAGCGGTTACGTGCATTTTGACACCCTGACAAAAAAGTACTTGCATAAATGCTCAAACCAGTTTTGCCTTTAGTTTTTTTGTGACTAGACTCCATGACACATAACACAAAAAAAGTAAATTGAAGGTAAAAATGCACTTCTTGGAATTATCGAATGAATATTGCTCGTTGGCACGCATCAACGGAACTACCACGGCCTCGATCGCCAGTTGAGACAATTAACTTTGGAGACTGTTGTCTCATTTTAATAATCAATTGATTTTGCAATCAAAGCGAATGAAAACATCCAAAAAATTATAAGAAACTCCGATTTCTTTATTGTTTTATTAATAATATCAATTATTTTAATTATATTACTATTTAATGAATAATATTTATTATTTAGAAAGTATATTAAAAATTAAATTAGTTGTAATTAACGTAACATAAAAAGCCATAATGAACCATAACAGATAAAAAATGAAATAAACCCATAGATATATGAACAATAAATTATTTTATAAATAATAAATCATGCAGTCCCCTTGTTAGTGACGTCACAACCAATAGACTCAATCTGCAACAACAATCTTCCGAAACATGTGCAGTCTGTCGCAGTGCTTCATAAGATATACTTATAACTACTCTGTAAAAGTGACAGTTTAGGATTACAAATCTTAATTGTTTTTCGGCAAATAGAACTCGTATAAGTTATCTATGTTTTGTGCATTGTAAGTGCAACACACATACACACACACACACTGAAAGAGATCCCACGGAAGTGCAGACATGATAACAGTTATCAGTAACAACACACCATAGTTCTATGTGACCCGTGTTGTTCATTCTGACTTGTCTAGGGTCTTGCCACTTGTGCTAGTGTGTGTTTAGTTATACGTACTACAGTGGCGGCCATTTTGGTTTATCCGTCAGTAGAAAAATGTGATTTTAAACAAATGGTTTTGGTGTCGGTATAAAAAATAGTGGCTTTTTAAATAATTACAGTTACTTTGAAATTAATGATACGAAATATAAATATTTGAAATCTCGGATAAAAAAATACAGTGCTTATTTAAATAATAATTAGTTTACAAATTTAAATTACGTAATTATGGAAATGATTATTATTTAAATTAATTATGTTATGATAGCCATAAATTATGAAGTTTTGCATAATACAGTAATTATGGTTGGCGTCAATGAAATTATGATAAGATATTTATTTCTAAATTGTAGGTGAGAAGTACCTGTGATTTGATGCAAAATTAAATTGATAACGTACATATTAAATTTATTTATACGTATATTTAACAGATGTCGAAATTGTACACATTTTAAAATTATTATCAGCTATAAAAATTAATACTTAACCAAAATAATAATAATATAAATTGAATATTAGACAAATATTTGAAATGCAGTTTTGACTAATATTTGTATACCTAGAATAGAAATGAACAATAATTACAATCACATGATATTATTTATGGAAAGCATAATTAGTTATATGAATTTCAATATTACAGGTTTATCAAATTTATTTTTATTATTTTTATCTTTTAAATAAATATTTAAAATGAGTGTCACCTTATTTACCAACCTGTTTGTGGCGTGTTGTGATTTGAATGTGATTTTATGAAGGAATCAAAAGTTCATCGAAAACTTAGGATTAATAAGACTCTCAATATGTGTTGTGGTATGTAAATTATGTTTTTTTTATGAATCGCTTTTAACCTTGACAATAAAACATTATATTACATGTGAAATTTCTCGGGGAGATATATATATATATATATATATATATATATATATATATATATATATATATATATATATATATATATATATATATATATACACACACACACACACACACACACATGTATATATATATATATATATATATATATATATATATATATATATATATATATATATATATATATATATATATATATATATATATATATATATATGTGTGTGTGTGTGTGTGTGTGTGTAATATTCTTCCGCATGTATAATATATAATAACTTTATCAATCAATAAGAGTTATGCATAATGCGAAGAAAAAATCAATATATAATAACAAGTAACAATATATATTTCTAGAGTAAATAATAACTTAGTATATTGCAATCAAACATCTGTCAATATACATTCATATAAAATAAACATAAATAATTATATATTGAAATAATATCACAACCTGATTACAATTTCACAATTCTATTCTATTCTATAGTTATATTGTATGAATTGAATATATTTCTAGAAATTATTATTTATTATCGAGGAACATTCTATGAATTATGCTAGTTTTTAAATATTTATAACATACAAGAACGTGTTTATTTACATATGTATGTATACGATACGCATATAAACCAATCGAAAAACATTAGCGTTTGTTATAAACAAGTGAAATATTTAGTCAGTTTTTAAATCGTATAGAGTATAGAGAGTCGTACGGCACTGGTCTCTGGTCTACATACATAACTGCTATAATTACGAATTAAATATTTGAATGTTTTCCCATCTCACCATGACATGACACTATCGGCCATCACATTTAAAAAAATATGTCTGTTTACACAAGTGCAAGTAATGAAAAGCAACCATTTCATATATACAAACATGCTTTCCGTTACACACTTTTAGCTTTTAAAGCTTAAATACGACGATCAATTTCGTTTTGATTGACGAGTGATATGAGTGAAATAGCGTGACGTTCTGTTGGTATCATTTATTTTCACGTATTTATGTATCATTACGTATGTGTTACGTTTCTAAAATGAATCATTTTTGGTTCAAAAATAGGTTACACGATGCGAAACTAAATACATATGGGCTAGAAGCCAAAGAAATACATTTTGTTTGCTTTTTTATTCGGAAATCTAGAGGTCAATGACAATGTCATCAGCTGTATTATTAATTATAAGTATATCTTGTTTACATATTATCGATTCACCTTCTAGTTTCAATTTAATTTGGCGATTACGAATTTACTTTGTAATGTGGATGAGTCAATATTTTATTAAAAGTTTTCACGGAATATTATATATATATATTATTTGTGTATCGCAAAATGTGTGTAGATTTTTAAATTCTGTTTAGAAGCTTTAATAATTGCATATAGTTTCGAATGAAACTCAATAAATTAGAGTTTGAATTCGAAAATATTTCAGGAAACAAAACAACTCGCTAGTTAACATTTCAACATATAAATCGTTGCGTTCCAACACATCCTGTCGCAAAACGTGAGAACATTGTGTATTTTGCAATGAACAAGTAAGCGAGGGCGAATCCATCAGCTGTTTGTTAAAACGAAACACACACAAACAATCCATGCTTCTCGGCTCGCTGCTGTTTCTTATACGACAACACCAAACAGACCTCGCGTGAGTGTGTGAAGCACGTGGGACACGCTAACGCTGAAGACGTCACACATATACACACGTTCACGAGCGAACACCACGCGAACTCAGACTACGGTCCGACGCGCATTTAAACGTTTTTAGTTCGTCTGTTGACTTGACGCTAGCTCGTTCACATTATATTAGTGTAGAACTTGTGAATGTAAAGTGTATGTGTGTCCACATGTGTTTGTCAAGTATGCTGGATGTGTGACGTCATATGGTCAACTGACAGCTCTCTGTTTTGGATTTATTTTTGTGACTAGTATCTAGTACAATAAACTTTGATAGGTGATTTTTTTTATATATATTTACTATTAGATATATAATTATTAAATAACTGTATTATAGATGCTCTGAATTGGTGTCTTTGTATGTTACAAACCACAACTTGTATAAAAACTCTCAAAATAATATAATAACTTTTTTTAAATTTCGGAAACTAAACTAGTACTAAATTTCCTATTGGAAGCGTATAACAATGTGACGTCATTGACACCAGAATGCGCCCAATTACGTTTAGAAAAGTGTAACTTGATTGAGCTGATATTAATAAATATTTAAGATAATTTATAAAATATACTCGAATAAATTCTCCTGTGATATCAATAAAAATCTATTGTTTATAATTTTTGATTCATTAGATATGTGTAAAATTGAATAAAAATATTAAGTAGGTCTATTGATCGTTATCAATTGTTTACTCATGTAAAACACGAATTATTTGTATACATTATCACTGGTTTCTTGAGATAATAATTTTGGTATAAAGAAGTAAATATCTTTGTTCACTGTCCAGTGGTGTTTTGGTGTCATTATATTTAATGGTGACAAGAATCTTTAGTGTAAAACGAGTCTGTAAATTCCAGTAATATTTCGACGGAAAGTTCAAGGATACTACTGCAATTTATTACACCGTTATAGATAGGTTGTAAACATTTCTGTGCATATCATTTAGTGAAATCGAAAGTTTTTCATGCTGGATATTGAGACGGTAGTTGGTAATACAAAGATAATTCGTATTTGCGGTAACTGCTAGAAAGGTAAATCAAGTAAAAAGTCATATTTATGAAAGTATTTAAAGATTTCAAGTTGAATCACTGTTGAAATGTGAAAGAATTTCGGGTTATTTTTATGCAGCCAATGTTTTAACACGCACAAAAGATCTCCGAAGATTTGTTGTCGATAATTCATGACTGGTGTCACACATAAATATTAGGTTTATAATACTGTTAAGCCAAGAATGCAACACGTTGAAAACAAACCGGTAATTCTTGTTAAAATTAACTGAAATCTGCAACAGAAGTTATTTGCTACATATATATTTTTTTGCTTGGTGTAAATAGAGTGATCGGTCCATTCTTAGAATCGAATCATATTTCTGCACAATGCATATTATTTTTATAGCAACACCATCAAAATGTGTGCCCCTTTATTAGTTAAATAATCCACAATATATAACAGCTTTCTCGAAGATGAGAAACACAAAATATGTTTCGATAATTGTATGCATTTTCTGCATTCGTTTATTTAGTTATAAATCATTTGGCGCCTAGTTACCACTCGTAGAAAAAAAAACAACCAGCTGTTACGATCAGCCCACATTGCATACATTTTACCTTTATTAATTCTCAATGGACTATAAATTAAACTATATATTAAAATATAAATAATTACTTTTTAAATAAAGTACCTACTAGTTTAAACGCCTCTAACAAAAGTTCAAGGATGAATATTTAAATAAAATAATATTTATCAAATAAACAAATAGATACTTATATATTTAAAAAATGAAACTTTGATTTTTAGTTTGTCTTATTTGATATATTATGAATAATTACAAATGCAAATGTCTAACACTGAATGAATGAATGAATGGGGTAATAAACACTGTGGAGTAACTAATATTATCAATTTATTACGCAGGCTTAGTGTGCGCGTATCCTCGTGCAATATACAATGGGTCTATCTTTTCGCCTTTGACCAAATGAATAATGTATGCATGAATTAGAATAACAATACCCTCATGATACTGGCAATACTGAATAAATAATAGCCAACACTTTATTATTCGTTGCGACATTTATTAACAGGAATTGAAACGATAACCATCTTTATACAATTATTTATAACGTGTTACATATGGATCCGTATCCGTTGAGATGTATGTATGTACTACATACAATAACCAAATTTCAATCTATTACAAAGCGATCATTTTCACTAGTGTTGCCGCAGAGCATTGAATGACCTTACATACTCTATTTAGGTATTCTTCTACTATAAATGTAACTTATCTTATATTTACATTATATAATCACGTATTTAATTCAGCACATGAGATTTTTATAAACATATTGGTCGCGTGCTCAGTAATTGCAACTGTTTTTCCAATTTAAGCGTACGTTAAACTTAAAAATATATAAATAAAAATGGTTTAATTCTGTTTTTGTTCGTTATCGGAACCACCTCGGCACACATTCATACTTGGGTCATTTAAAATGACATACTTGAGCTATTAAGTCATATTACGGGCACCTTGCCACAAATATGTCATATATTTATTATTTATCGACCAAACCATACAGTTAGGCGATAATCGTATCCAGGAAAACCGCGTAAACATTTTTTTGGGTAATAGTCATATGAAAAGAATGCTATTGTGTTGTTTTGTGCTGTTCATTTAAATGACTTGAATTTTAAATGTAGTTTACATTTGTTTTAAAAAGTCGAGTTTTTTGTGCTTCAATAAATAAATTTACGTTTACTGTCTTAATGTTCGAGTTAATATCGCGTATAAATGGATCTTTCTATATTAATTAATGTCGTCAATTAACTGTTGAAGTAAACGTATGTAAACTGTATCATCTGTTATGAAAACATGAGTCTAGAACGAACGACGGCGCCACGTCTTGCAAATTATAATTTGTTGCACGTTTACGTCACCACGACTAATAAACTTGGCATTGTTATGGTGCTAACTCGGTTCTCGATCTCTGTATGCTGCTTGCAGAACGATAAGAATAACGTTACAGCTTATTTCTATACATGGTAATTTTTGTTGCATATACCTACTACTTTTAAATGGAAATGTGTGATATTAAAAATGAGTAACATACAAATATTTACATATGTATATGTATAAACATTCAAAAGTTTCTTTTGCAGAAGTGTATTAAAACATTTATTCAAATATTATTTTGATACCATACGTTGAGTGAATCATTTTATGAAGTATGTCAACAAAAATTTTTTTTTTAAATAATATTTAAATTAACTGGAACGTATTTGGGATATTTTCTCATCGCAACCACACACATAATTATAAATATTTTTATAATACCTATCATAATTGCATCTAACACCTGTATTACGATTTTGTTTTATAAATGTTTAAGCATAAGTATGAGTTTATTTTAAATATTCGTAGGGAGGATGTTAGTGTTATTCATAAAGTGTTTGTTTGTTTAAAAAATAAATTCACTTAATTTTCGCAAGTGTAATAATTAAAATGACCTCGCTTCAATAATATAATGTGGGATACTTAGTTTATTTTATGTATAATAATCAACATTATTTATGAGAATTTCAATATAAAAAACATGAAATAAAATACTAAATGACTTTTTTGGACTTAGTAAGATTTATAATACTTTATATATCTGGTACTTTCTTTATTTAAATATTGATATTTTATTCTATAATTGACAAATAATTATAATTTAGTTTTGATTTTTATAGGTAATCTGTTAGTTTAGAAACGAGTTTTTGTTAAAAATATTTATCTTATTTATTTTGAGTTTGAAAAAGAATTCAGTAATGAACAATATCTTGATTATATTAGAGTTATGCCAAGGTTGGCGACAAATATAACAAAATAGTGAAAGCAATTGATAAACAATTTAAACATAGAAAATGCATTTCCATTGCACAAGTTATCGACTTCAAGATAGTCAATAAATTACAGTTGGTAGCCGAAGTACATATACATACGTACATATATCCATTATGTGTTGGTGGATGTATTGAAGAATTTTTATTGATTGTTTGATATTTCCTGTCGCTTGTTCGCTCGTCCGCTGGCTGACACACGTGCAGAATAACAAATAGTCAACGTTGATTGAGGTATCATTGCTAACATCTAACGTGTGATTCACAACACCCTGTACTATTGATGTACAGTAAAAGACAATAATTGTCTTTCTGATTCTAAACGCGTTTTTTTAAATAATTGAAATATTCTTGAAGTATTTTAATGTAATTTGTATAAAATAATTAAAACTTAGTATACAAAGTGTTCATTTACTTTAGAAATCACAATATAAACATGGGAAAATTAATTAGAAAATATTTTAGAGAACCTCCGTATATAAAATAAAGTGTGTATATATTCACGTGTGTTTGGACGAATATATAGAGCAGTGTGTGGGTGTGTAACATTTATGAAATTAATTAAAATATGGTTATAATTAACTTGTTTGGTACCGTCATCACGCAAACATGAACGTATGTATATATGTATGGCATTATGTACCGAAAACGCTGTTGTATATTTTATGTTAATTACATTTTTTATTGTATATAAGTTATATTATGCAGTATTTGCGTATGGTAAATATGAAAAGTTTAGAATCTCAATTATCAGAGTGTGCAATATTTAATCAAATTTTTTCTTATTAATATTTTTTAAAATTATATGCGTACCCGAACAAATACTGAGAAGAGAATTTACTAAAACATTAGCTGTTCTATACACCAAGAGAGGAATTCATATTAGTGACTAATATATTTGTACTACAAAAAAATAATAGATACACAAAATATACTATATCTAATAATGATAGTACCTATATTTTGTGGAACAAAACCACAATAAATTTATAAATATTAAGGATGTCAATAATCGTCGAAATCGTTAACCGGTTACAAAAATAACGGTTAATCAGTTACTATACGGTTATCTATACATATATTGTGGTTTTGATAAGGATATTTGACTTGTCCGAAATTATTTCCTTCAGTACCTATAAAAATTTAATTGGTGAATGTAATATTAATTTCTATAAAATACATTCAAACGTACATTGACCAGGTAACGTTTATTTACTTTATTTCAAACGCGTATTTATATTTTGATTAAAGCATAAAAAGTTAAAATTAATTCTTTAAAAATAAACTATATGGTGTAGGTATAACATTCGCCAATCCCAAAATATCTCAACTGAGATAATTAATGAATGCTATCGTCAGCTACATGTGCTATATCACAACGTTCTATTTTCTATTTACTATTGTTCTAAACATAGAACTGACCAATACAAGTCCAACAAAGTTAGACCTGTAATGTGATTGCCAGAGACGTCCCAAAATAACCCAGTCATCAATCGACATTTTAAAACTATTCTAGAGGCTGCATTTTAAATCACATCAATCTACAACTCTAATATTTCAGTATCGCTAACTCACTTCTGTATTCTAAACAATCTGTTTTCTATTTTTGATTGCAGGTTTATTTAAAGGCTCAACAAAAGCACTGGATAACTTAGGAACACCTCGACCTATCCCGGCCGAACGTCCTAAAACCCTCCGAAAGCTAAAACACGTCTATGAGAATGCGAACGGTGGTAATATGGCGCGGAGCGAAGATCACGAAGTGACTCAAAGAAAACCCCAACCAAGATGCACCAATTCCGCTTCCTCTGCAATCCCTACCACTACATTATCAAGTTCCTCAAGTACCACCGGTGATAAAGACAAAGTTCTCTCCATTCTGAGTCCGTTCGACGAGCAAGAAGAATGGGCGAAAATCCAGGAGATTATGGCTTCGTTCGGGACTGGTTTAGTGCGGGAAAGTGTGTTTGTGTCAGAGTTGGAGAAAGAATTCCAGACGAGGTTGATGAGCTTCTCGCAGAATCAAATGGCGCACGCTTCCCAAGCGGCCACGGTTGAAAAATGGTTAAATAATTTAGGAATGTCAGAATATGAATCATTGTTTATGAGCAATGGATTTGATCATCTAGATTTTTTGGTAAGTTTCGACGTATTAACCTACATTTTAATTGTGTTCATTCATGTTAGGTACAATTCTATGAGTTTCACAAAATGTTAATTCAATTTTTGATTTCTTCGTGTTGCAGAATGGTGTGTTAGAAGACAATGATTTGAAAGATATGGGTATTAATAGCGTGGCCGAAAGACGACTTATCCTAGACGCCGCGCGAGCACTTCCTGCCAAAGTACAAGAACAAGCTCCATGTAACAACAACAACGTAGATGAAGCAGCAGACACCGTCGAGCAGTGGTTACGACGGATACATCTCGAATGCTACGCCGAAACATTTAGTAAACATCTTTATCTGGATATGGAAAGAATTAGAAGGTAAGAAATGCAACCAAAGTTAATACGTTTACTAAATTTCTAATTGTATGTGTTTTGCTTATTTGTCTAGAATATGGGACGTGGAACTATCAGCAGTGTTGGAAATCGAGAAAATTGGGCATCGGAAGCGAATTCTTTCATCGGTCAACGGTGGTGATCATGTTACACCTGGACCACGATTAGAGGACCTCAATGCAGACCTCAACATGTTGGTAAGTAATTTGTTCAATAATTATTTATTATTATGTAGAGTTGATTACAAAGTATATTATGTATACATCTATTTCAACATTACTTAAGGGTTGTACTCGTGGGAGTAAAATTATTTCAGAATACTCGCTTAGAGTAGTTGGAAGACTTTTTAGTAAACAAACTAAAGTGTGACTCAACAGTATTCCGGGGTTCAGTTTACAAATAGCATATTTAGTAAATAAATAATAATAATGGAGATAATTCTCTGTAAGACCAGCATCGATAACTATTCGATAACAGGGTGTGTACATATCAAATACCGCATAAACTACATATGTGATGAATATAAAGCGTTAATGTTGACCTAAAACGGAATCATCATCTTGTTTACATATGTCAGACTATTAATATATTAGTTAACTGTCAAATTAGTTCAAGCGCAAATATTCATTGAACATCCATGAAGCATTCGACTGTATTGTCATCTACAAATATACTTATCGGATTGTGTTAACGGAAAGAAAGAAAAAAAGAGTGGTGTTTGATTCCATATGTGATGTGATTTTAAATTAACACTTTTGATTGCCTTTCTGTAGTAATTTCAAATAAAAATGTTCATATATCGAATATGATCAAAAAGATTCAGATATCAAATATATATATATATATATATATATATATATATATATATGTATATATATATATATATGTGTGTTATTATTTTCTATTTTTTCTAGTTATAGTTAAGTAAATATATACTGTGTCCGTGCGAGAAAATACTAAAAGTTGTACTGGTTATGTCTTAAGACGTTATTAAAATCTCGTATTGACACACGGGGTTGGTAAATTGTTATGACTGTTTGTCCCGGCGTACACATGCGCGATGCGATATTAATCAAGCTGTTATTGTGTCGGCTTCTGTAGTTTGAAATTGTTTGCATTGCCCCAATTGAGATGATGTCTATGTCAATGGTGGTATATGTTTTGATAAAAGCTAGACTATTTGGTGCTACCGATGTTCAAACATTTATTTTGTAAGATTATTTTCTGTCACATTTTCCCTACGCAAACAGTGACCCTACAGTAAATATATACATAATCTATATTTATGAACTTTACTGTAGGTATCTAATTATTAAAAACATTTTACCTATTACTAAATTAGTTATTGAAATATATAGTATTGTTTTTTTAAAATTTGTTTAAACTAGTTCAGGGGTAGAATTTGTGTTCAAACATATATGTACATATATATATCATCTCTCCATTTCGTATCTGCGCTTGTAGTTTTGATTACAATCTGTGATCCGTGATGTTCATATGATATCCCATCCCGTACGCCCAGCAACCAACGCCAATGCCGTGCCGACGCGATATGAAACAGAGATATGTGTTGTACAGGTCATGTGACTGCAATTTCCTCTTATGTTCCGCAGTACGCATGCGCGCGTAGCTATATTCACTATATCAGTATTATAATGTGTGACGTATTTGGTTGGCTCGAAGGCATTATGCATATATGTAACAAATACGAACAGATTCGTGTTTGTGCATATGCTGCTGTTATATAACATAACGCTACAATGAGCTTTCCTATCTAGCTTATGCACCGATACACACAATACCTATGCATAGTGATAGTGAACGATATTGGTTCTATTTTCAATACTTGTACAAAATATGTTTGTTTGTAAAGAAATATTTTTTAATTAGACCAAGCATTATATTTTGATAAATTATTAATTTGCAATTAGATATAGTCGCCTTCTACATATATGTAATAAGCTTTAGATTTGACGCAAATGTTATAGCACGCATCTCCAATTCCGAACTAATTAACACATAGATGTGTGTATGATGTTTGTATGTATTTAATGAAGGTCTGTCTGTATACATGTCAGAGACCGGGCCCTATAATTGACCTGTGACCGTTTGTATATTTGTTGAGGAATGCTGTTGCCACACATGTAGACATGTGTGTCTATTAACCACATGTTTAGTTATTAGGTACCTACATACATACATGGCTAGGCGTCATTATATATCTAAACATTCATTTTGTGCCACAAAAAATGGTCTACATTCATTGGTGATTAATTTTATTCTAGAAATTAGAAAATTTAATATATCTGAAGTGTTTGTTCTATTAGGTACTCAAATTCTTCTTTTGACCCATATTTAATATGATATTTATTTAGTTTATATATATATATATATATATATATATATATATATATATATATATATATATATATATATATATATATAATTATTGAACATGCCTGTTTATTAATAATGGTACTTTGTTTTATTGTAGCACTGTTATCTATTGTACAAACAGGTAAACCTCTGAATTTCGCTCATCATTCTCAAACCTCATATACCTAAATATGTAGTTTTAGACCATTTGGAATGAGCTATTTTCTTTTATTGCTATCCAAGAAACAAAGTGTTTGATTTATTTATATATTCATATAAAAGCATCAGTGTACTATTTTTTTTTTCAAAGTTCTGAAGAAAAATTTGTATATTTGCCTAATTATAACAATTACAATTATAAATTCCCGAAATGATTTTACTTACTAACACATTGCTTTGGGTTTGATTATATGGAATTATTTAATGTTATAAACATAATAGTCATTATTTTGTTATCTTATCATTCAACAATCGCACCTGCACTACACATTTCAAACCACAATACTTCAGTATCAAGTATCTAAACAGAAACACAGTTAAAAATGTACGTGTTGTCTTCTGTTGAACAGAACACCAATATACAACAGCTCAAGGAAGAAATTAAGTCATCTCCTGTGTGTCAACGACCCGCGGCCAACACAGGAACACTGCGGCACCGGCACAAGAAGTCGCGGCCGGCCCCGCCACCACCAGTGCAAGTACCGCCGACGAAGACCGCCAGTGAAGCACTCGAAATTCGAGCTCCAAGTGAGCTTTCCTTCGGGGCTGGTACGCCTCTGAAAGCTCAATGGCGACACAAACCAATCACGTTAATCACGGGATCGGTAACGTATCTTGCAAATGTGAGTTTATTATTTTAAATTGTTACCTATATACTGTAATATTAAAAGCAATTTATGATTGCTAATGTCGAAATGTGTTTTGTTGTTGTTGTTGTTACAGTATCTCGGTTCAACGATAATAAAAGAATTGCGGGGTACGGAATCAACGAAAAAATCGATACAGAAACTACGGAAAACTTCGACGAATGTCAAGCCGACACCGGAAATCATCTTGGCAATTTCGTACAACGGTGTCAAGTTCCTGAATACTATTACTAAGGTAATACTTTATAAATGTAACTAGCTGCAAAGGATAATAATAAATTTCTGTTAACTTTTAAAAATGATATTGAATTATTTCTAAATTTCAATGATAGGTATATGTATGTACACAACGGTTAAAAATCATGTATCTCATTGTAAAATATAATTGGGTTTCGTGTTTTCGTAATTGGCAAGTGTGGACATATTTTATGTTTCAGAATTTAGTCTGCGAACACGAAATTCGAAACATACATTGCGCCTGCCAGGACCCGGATGATTTGACTCATTTCGCCTACATCACCAAGGACCACGCAAGCAAGCATCACTACTGTCACGTCTTCAGTACACCATCAACAGTAAGAATGTTTATATAATTTTTATTTGTACCTATATTAACCCCAAATAAATATGCTTTATTTGCCTCGCGTTTGTTTGATTATAAAATATTTTCCTCACTAATTAATGTTGAATTTTCATTTTCAGTGCAACTTTTTTATTTTATTATATGTTTTTCTACATATATATATATATATATATATATATATATATAATATATATATATATATATATATATATATATATATATATATATATATATATAATTTTTTACAAATTATTACTATAATTCATTTATATAATAAATAAATAAGGAAATAGTAAATATACTAGGCATGTTTTAAATGAGTGTCTTTAAAAATATTACCAAAGTGTGAAATTATGGTTAGAAGCATGTATTTTATTTTTTTAAATTTAAAAACTAAGTTGGGGCATTCGTCCTTACTTAACTTTACATTCCAGCGCCTATGATACAAAAGTGGAATAGTAGGCAATGCCTTCATCTTTTTGTTTTTATTATGCCAGATGCATTGCAGCATTTCGATTAGCTTCTGTACACACGTATTTTCAACATGTAACTATAGCATCATAGTTGCCTGATTTTTACCATCTTAAAATGGTGTCCACGATTTTATTAAAAACTTCCCACATGCAATTTGCATGGGGATGGGTTCATTCAAATAACCGACCATACTTAATTTATACTGCAACGCCTATTTGAAGTTGATCTGCAGGTATTGGCCATATTTTGAGTTTCAGTATAATTCAAAGAGACTTCCGACGACGGATACATAGACTTTAGAGAAATCGCAGCCATCACGAAAATAAATGCTTGATCAATCTTTATACCGCCATACACTGATTGGAAGATCTTTTTGAGCAGATTTTTCAGGAAAAAATCACAACCATACCAAACAAGATTGACCAAAATTGAATGTTGTGATTTAAACCAAATTGTAATTGCGACTTCTGTTTCGAAAATAAACTTTTGTTAATAAACAAAAATCTGTAGTTTAAGAAAGCTTGAACTGAATATATTGTTTAAATATTAATAACTCTCAAACACGTTGCATTAAACATCTATGGAAGATATTAGTGCCTCATAACAAAATGTTATCTCTTCTATGTAGGATCAAGCAACTGAAATGATCCTCACAATAGGCCAAGCTTTCGAGGTCGCCTACCAGATGGCACTTCGCGAACAAGTTACGTCGCGCAGTAAAACGAAATCGCAAGCCTACAACAACCACCCTGCAAGAAGTCCCGGTTCAGTATCCTCTAAATCGAAAGACTGCGGTAAAGAATCACCGCCGTCGAGCAGAGCCAGATCTCACAGCGCTAGCGACATCAAACTCAACGGTCACCAGCTGAAGATGACGCCAATGTCGTTGTCTTCAGAACATCCCGTTACAAGAACACCAACAAAATCACATTTGACGTTAGTGACAGAAGATGCCAAAGGTTAGTGATACATATTTGTATTTCGTTTCATTTTAAATCGAATAGTTCAGCTGTGAGTACTTCTAGTGCGAAGTATAGTTTGATATTTTAATTATGTGGATTATTGTGTGTGGATTTGATTCGCTGAGCGAAAAAAATCAGGTATATTGTTGGATGCTGAATAATGTTGCTTTTATTAGACGAGAAGACGTCTTAAAAGTGTCGGATTGGAATGATAAGATTCCACAAAGCAGATAAATCATATTTGTTGCTCAGTTACTAGTCCGGCCCTGATTTTAGACACGTATAAATATTAAGATAATAAAGACACGATTTTAATTTTATTTATGATTATTTATGAAAAAAAAAAAGTTGCAATATTAGAAAAAAAAAATTTTTAATCATTTCTTTTCAGTTACCGAGACAGCTGTGTAACTTGAAAAATAGGTATGAATAAGTTTAGTTATTCATATTTTGTTTTGTAAATATAAAGTATTATTTGAATTTTTGAACATAAAACATACTTCATAGGATTGTTGAGTTTTCAACAAAATGAAATTTGTGATTTGCAATAATCCACTGCCCAAAATTTCAAATCATTTTCATCTAAGTAGCAATAATATTTATTAAACTTTGCTAATATTTCTATGAAATTCAAGTGTTTTACTTCAAAATTGGTTAACGTTCACTTTTAACGTAATACATTTAAACGTATAGATAATTTATGCCGTGCCATTTTTTTAATTTTATAATGTATTTAGTAATATACCTGTATATATTTGATTTAAAAAATAATTATACATATATATATATACCTAGCTGCTCAAAAAGAAACATAATTTTAGCATTAATGTAATTTTAAATATATTTATCTGTATTATAGATCCACTGTGGTAATCATATTTATTATCTTAACCTGATGTATATATTGGTAGGCTAGTTATTTTTATTGTATATTTTATTTAATAAATTTCGTTGAATGAGGCATAAATAAGACTCACAAACGACGGCACAAATGTTCAGTGAATGTATTGAAATGTATTCCTTGATCACGAACGTCCACGGGAGCTGCGTGTGCTTTTATCAATCAAACTGCCATTTTGGTTTTAATTCAACGAAATTTAAGTTAGAACCGCTTAACAATTTTAATGTTTAAAATATAAATCTGGGAACAATTTTCCAATATTTGCATTGATTGCAAATATCCAAATAGATCGAAAACAACTTCAACAATATAATCGGATATAATAATTTTTAAGGGTTGTATATAACACAATATTACCTATAGGAATTACAGTTTTCGTTTAGTTTTTTCATTCAACTTTTTACTACCTACATACATACATACATACATATATACAACGCACATAATTTTTGAAAAGAAATTAATAATATTCTTCCATATTCAATAAACAAAAAGTTATATTTAAAAGTATTACCTACTATTTAAATAAAAATAAATGATTATTGTACCGCTTTTTTTGGGGACATAACATCGACACATACGTATCAAATTATAATAATAACTATTATTGTTATAAACAAATCTATATAATAAGATGTATTTGTGTGTTCAGTTCTATAAGGACAATGCTTTACATCATGTAAGACAAGTAAAATGAAAAAAAAAAAATTATAAAGTTGATGTTTGTATATGAAGAAAAATTATATGATATATAGAAATTTATTATATGGGCAACAAATTTTATAGTAAGTTTTCGCTTTTAAAGTCAATTTGGCGTGGCAAAATTTTTAATTGTTTATATTTGAAGCAAAAGAAAAACTTTACCTAAAAGAATTGAATATACTATTGTATTGACTTACTTTTTGTATCTCAACAGTATTTCTGTTTACAATTTTATCTTATAGAATTACAAACATAATTGCATCATTATCCCGTATAGATTTCTAAATAAATTGGCTAGTTTAATTCTTATTTTTTTTATTAAACAAATTAAGTGCAGGTTTTTATACTTTAGTGGAAAAAATATTTATATTCAATTCTTTCCTGGAAAGTTGTCGACTACATTTATATATTCAAAAATAAGTCGTTTTAGACCAACATCGAAATATATTCGGTCGTAAAAACCATGAAAACGTAGATTTGATTAATGTTGGCTAATATTTGGTGCAAATTATATTTTGGTGCTTAACATATACATATATATATGTATAAATAAAAAAATCAATAGCATTTAATGTTACGAATAATATTATCGGTAAAATGCCCGTATAAGAAAAAAGAATATTGATATTTGTATCGTGAAAAATTTTAAATTTGAGATTGATATTAAAAAAAAATAACAGCTGCATGTGTATATATCGCGAACATAACTTAAAAAGATACATTGAAATTATAAAAATAGTTATTCAAGCTCTTTCATTGAAATTTTATCCAACCAAATGGTAAACAAGATCTCTGTAAACCGCTTATTTACAAAGATGTGTTCAACATTAATTTCAAATGCGACAATACTATTTATTGTCATTTATAATTAATATGTACTCGTTTTTGTTATATATTTGGTTATTTAATTTTAAATTTAACGGATATTATCGTAGATGTTTAGCAAACAATTATTTTCGAATCAAATCAATTTGAAAAAAAACACTATCAAATTATTTAAACAATTTTTAAAATTGAAAATATTTACGATAATTACGTATTCTATTTGTTTGATTATCTCAATCATTTACTAACTTTGTATTTTTTTTTTTTAAACTACATATAAAAGACACTTGACACTGTTTATCTTCCGATATTTCATACTTTTGGATTATGTGAACGGGATTCAAATATATTTTTCGAATCAGAAATGTATTAATAATTATTTAAATTTGTAAATGTAAATGATGAAATAATCAAACAGTTTGTATATTAATTTAATTGTTTTCTATCGAAGTGATTTATACATTTTTATTGTTGTACAATATTTTTTGTAGAATTAAAAAAATAAACGATAAAACTAATTATTTGTTGTATATTTTCAAAAATGTTTTCTCAACAGGTTCTGGAAGTACCTACTACATGTAGGTATAAAATAGTAAATTTATTGGTAAGTAAGATATAATTAAACGTATAATTTGAATTCTTGTGGGCTTGTGCAATGTTGTATATCTGCATGAAATGCGCTGGCAACCCCTATATGAGGAGCACATAATATTTATAGTATGGTATGTGTGACGTCACATCCGATGCCCTGCCGGACACTATCGTCATGTAATCATCCTAGGCCGGAAGTACGCGCTCTTGGTCACTATGTTGTCAAAGTGCCCTTCGGGCTTTATGCGTGTGCACGGCACATCTATCTATATCATCGTCAGATACGCCACATCATAGTTCAAGTGCGCTACCCTCAATTTATAGTTCGTAGAGAGAATTTGTTACTTAATCTACTTGAAACTATCCGGGAATTATTTTGATTATGTTACTCTAAAATCTACTACACACGTTTAGACTACCTATTATAGATATTTCACATTTTCTAAAGTGTATTTGCATGATATTAAATATAAAACCCTAGCAGAACGAAATGTGTTCTTATTGTCAATGATTGATAAATATAATTATAAGAATTTCAGTTCGTTTTCCGATACGATGTTTTCCAACACGATGTTTGGGGCGTCAAATACTTCAATTGGCAGTAATTGGCATTGACACAATAAGCTTGCACACGTGTCCATTTCCCGCGCACAATGCCAACCCTATTCGACAATATCCTAACTATTTTACGCTTAAACATGTGCGTATGAGTACAAAAAGCAATAAAACAAAATTCCCAAAGTAAAATATTGTTGTAATAATTGTTATAAATGTTACAGTGTCATATTAACCCATAATCCTATGATTACAGTAGTGCTACTTTGAAGTGGATGAATTAGAAATAAAACACAGTTTATGTGTGTGTTTGTTATCTCGTCCATATATCAGTGCGAAAAAAAGGATTACTGTACACAACGTACGGCATCGTAGGCCGGGCATTACGTGTGCCACTCGGATTCACACAAGCCACTGAGAATTACTGGGGAAAATTTATTACTTTGTGCGTTATAAAAAAAATTGCCCAAGCCAAACATTCATTATTTTTTAACTGTTTACTCATTTATTTCAAACATATATATATATATTATATATATATATATATATATATATATATATATATATATATATATATATATATATATATATATATATATATATATATATATATATATATATATATATATATATATATATATATATATATATATACATATATACATATATATATATATATATATATATATATATATATATATATATATATATATATATATATATATATATATATACATATATGCATATAACAATATAAAATGTTAGCTTTATGAGAAATTTAGTTTTTGTGTTTCAGTTTGTTTTGTTTTAGATATTTTCATCATTTTATATACTTTAGAGAAATTTAATAAAAATGTTACTAGCTTAACAATATAATAACACGATGATATATAAACGAGAAACATGGTAGTGACATTTTAAAAAGATGTAAGTGAGTGATGTGCCGAGTGGATAGCATAAAGTGCAAATCATTTGCGCCTTTTTGAGCAAATGTGTGTGTGTGTGTGTGTGTGTAGCAGCGTTAGCTGTTCTATGGGATATCGGGGCTGGTCGTTCGAATACCCATGACGCATAATGACGGGACAGTTCAGTCGCGCATTGTCGCGGAACAATTCCTAACAGGATTTGCATAGAAATCGAATTAGTTGGCCGTAGCGGAGTGCTGATGATGTCATAACCCTACACAACCTACAAGACAAATATGAATAGTTTGGCTTACATATACTATAAAGTAGAGGTGTGACG